>ML864607.1:18542-40952 GCA_009831015.1 Picea engelmannii | reverse complement strand
ATTTTTTAAATTTTTATTACATTGCAATCCTCTCTATTGTCTAACTATATTAAAATTTGTAAGTTGCATGAGTTTTTTTTCTCATTTATAAGTTGGTAATTAATCTCTTAAGCTATATTTAAATTTATTAGTTGTATGAAAGTTCTTTTTGGAGAGGTTATTTTTCACTTGTTATTTAAGTGATACATAAATTTGATAATTTAAGAGTGAAACTATCTCTGGTGGGAAAAATAGATTAGTTGGAAAGATTTAATAGTTATTTTTGGAGTAGCTTAATAAGTGGACAAATTCATTCTCTTTCGAACATAAATTCTCCTATAAATATTGAAAAAAATTATTATAAATTATAGTTTTACTTGATGAGAATTTCCATCATGGAAATTTATCCCTACTCTAAAAGCTTTGGCCAATTTCAAGACTACTGGATTAGGGTAATTGCAAAAAAAAAAGAATAAATCAAGTTGGAACTTCGTCTTAAAAAAATAATAATGAAAAAGATTGAGTTTGTCTACTTATTAACCCACACTTCTATTTGTTTTATGTGGTAATAAAATATTTTTTATCTTAATAAAATACTTAATATTTTTTGGAGAAGTTACTTTGTTTAAGTGGTACAGTGTTGGTGAGTGGTGCCTGCTCTCTGTTACCTCTTTACTAATCGTGTCTCTTTTGTGAGTATCGGTTTTTTAGGCTTGTTTGGTGGTCTGAATTCCCTCTGGGCTTACTAAGTTACTCTGTGAGTTAGTTACCCTTTTGGGTAACTGTTCTGAAGTCTTGTCTCCATTATGCTTTTTTATTCCTTTGTCGTAGAGTTAGGTTAATGCATTACAGGTGGTTACCTTGAAAGCTTACACTGAGCATAGCCATTAACTCCCCATTCTCCTTGGAATCTGGGGTTTTTCACATCCGTCGATCTCTGTCCTTTGGTTCTAGTGGATTACTAGTGGAGCCCATATGGCACTTAGCCGAATGGAGTTAATAAATAATAAAGTAAATGAATTATTAAATGAGCTAGAGGACTTATTTTGGTAGGTGACAAGTGATACTACAGGTATTATTGGAGGGGCTTCTGTGAGTTTTCATCCTATTAGACAAGAAATACTTGCGAAGTCTCTTGTTCCGAGTTTCGACCGTAGTAAGATTTCAGGTTTAGCACCTTCTTTGGATTCATTTTTACCTTCTGGCGTTGTTTCTTTGTGTGGGATGAGGAACCCGGTGTCGGGGTTTAACTCTCAGAAAGGCGAGGAGAGCTCATCCACATTACCCTCGAGCCTTAAAGAAAAAAGCGTCGCTACTATCCACAAGGGATGTAGACAGTGGGTGGCAAAAAAATATGTTAAAAGAATGGTCCTAGGTTATGATATAGGCATGGAGGAAACTTGTCGGATGGCCCTTTGTGGGATTGTTGGTAGATTTGCCTATAGTAATTTTAATGTGGAGAAGTTTTCAGTCTGGTTAGAGCGGGCTTAGCTACCGGTCATTGGTTATGTGCCGGAAGTCTTTTTTTTAACTAAAGGTTGGTTAGGTTTTCTGTGCAAATGTCTCGAGGATGTTGCTACACTGTTAGAGGGGACTTGGGTAAATGGAACTAACAGTCTTATGCTCAAAAGGTGGAGGGTAGATTTCAACCCAGAAACAAAATATTTCTCCTTCTGACATTTCTGGGTTTTGCTATTGGGACTCCCACTGTTTTTTTGGAATGAGGGGGCACTTTCGGCGATTGGGAATGCCCTTGGAAAATTTTTAATGGTGGATAGAGGTATTCTTGGTGCCTCTACTCGTAAAGTTTGTAAGGTTTTAGTTGAAATGGACATACACCAGGGACTGCCAGAGACTTTAGATATTGAATGGAGGGGTACTCATATCCGACAAAATTTGGATTACCTTGGTGTCCCCTTTCGGTGCAGCTACTGTCGGAGTACTTCACATCTCAGGAGAGATTGTAAAGGTTTTACTGTTGTAGATTTGATACAGGATGATTCTGATTAGTATTTTAGCGAGCTTGACTTGTCAATGGAGACGGGATTTTCTGGTTTCGAGGCGACTCAACCTGATTTTGCAGACACCAGTTACAAGCATTGTAAAAACTTAGTGTCATGTAAGCTACAAACTTACTGTCCTATCTTTTTTAATTCCTTGTCTGTTTGGGAAAGAGAGGTTGTTAATTCTTCAGTGTGGCTGAAGAATGTAACTACGAAGGATACCCCATCTCTTCCGAGTGTTAAGGATTGTATTGGACTTTTTGACCAGTCTTCTGGAAGCCCTGAACCTCTGTGTCCTATCCCTGTTACCTCTCCGATTGTGATTCCTGAGTCCACCTCTGTCAGTCTCTCTCCCTCAGGTGATAAGTTTAACTGTTGTAGTCCTTCTCTTGATTTTGTCACACAGACTGACAACCACAGTACCCTGTAGTCTTCTCTTAGAATGTCGAGTATTCCTATTTGTCCTCCTGGCTATAGGGAACCTGAAGAGGGGGAGTCCACTCTTTCAGTGGTACTTGATTCCTTAATCCCTTTTATTGTTGAAAATGATTCCTCTGTGAATTTACCCGTGTTTCTAGGGAAGTCAGTCATTGTTGGAGAAACTGGGAGTGAGGAGGCCAGCTATTCGAAGAATGCATTTGAAAAGGCTAGGAAAGAATATGCTTGGTATAGGGGACTGAGAATTGAGACTTCCTCGATAAAAACAAGAAGTTCCCGTAAGAAATCAACACTTGCTACCATTGATTCTTTTGTTTCGAATACAACCACCGATGGTGGGGCCCTTAGATCTTTGAAGGCCCTTGCTATAACGAAGTAATGATCCTTCTTTCACTTAATTTAAGAGGGGCAGGATGCACCCTAAAAGTAGCCTCGGTTCATAGTGTTCTGGACAAGACTCGCCCTAATATTGTGTTTTTACAGGAGACTCTTGTTCATTCGAAAAAAGATCGTTCTTTCTTTCATTCTCTCAGACCAACTTGGTTAAGCTGTGCAGTTAACTCAGTTGGTACCTCAGGGGGTTTATTGGTTTCTTGGGACCCTAATTATTTCAATTTGGTTCCGTTTCTTACTTGTGGTGGGATCTTATTGTCAGGATTTTGTTTAGAAAGCCGAAGACAGATTAATTTCCTGAATGTTTGTGGACCTTGCTTGGAGCGAAAGCAGTTCTGGGAGAAGTTGGATTCTTCAGGATTGTTGAACATTAAGAGTCTTATCCTTGCAGGTGACCTTAATTTGACTTTATCCTCTGATGAAATCTGGGGAGGTAATGTTTTATTGGGTCAACTGGCTTTGTTTTTCAATAATCTTTTTCATAATAAAAAGCTTATTGACGTGGTGTCGGGGAAAAGAGTGCCTACTTGGCGAAATGGTCATACGTGGATTGATTTCTTAGCCAAAAGACTTGATAGATCATTATTGTCTGAAGATATTATTGATTTGGTTGGCTTATATAGAGCCTGGGTGGAATACCCTTTCATCTCAGATCACGCTTAGATCCTTCTTCAACTAGATCTCCCTCCATTGTTTAAAGCTTATCCTTTCAAGTTCAATCCAATGTGGTCTCAAGAGATTGATTTTAAATTGTTGTTACAAAAGCTGTGGAAGGATCCTAAATATCTAAATGAGCTTGGTAAATAAAAGCACTTGGTATGGAAACTTAAAGACTTGAAATTCATTACTAAGTGCTGGAAAAAGAATCAACAAAAGCTAAAAAACGCTCGACTCAATAGCCTGGAGCATGAGATCTCTTTCAAGATGGAAAATTTAGCGGAGGGCTTGAGTGATTCTCTGTTGGAGATGTCTTTAAAAGATTTGGAGATGGAAAGAAATACCTTACTAAAGGAATCAGAGGAGATTTGGCGTCAGCGTAGTCTGACGACCTGGATCAAGAGCGGTGACCTAAATACTAAATTCTTCCATAATTTTGCGATTTTTAGAAGAAACTCTAAATATTTGTGGGAAATTATTGGTGATCAAGATCAAGTCTACAGGGGTCAGGAGTAGATAAAATTAGCTGCATTAAATCACTTTAAATATTTTTACAAGGAGCAACAAGGATCCTCGATTACAGAACAGGTCAGGATGGCGAATTTTTCCCCAAGAATGATAGTAGACTTTGAAGCTGAGGCACTTTTCAAGCTGGTGGACAAAGACGAATTACAGAAGGTTTTAAAAAACTTTAAAGTTGACAAGAGTCCGGGACCAGATGTTTGGACAATGGAGTTCTTCAAGCATCATTTCGAAATTGTCAGGGATGATCTGTTGGATATGGTGGAAGAGTCTATGCTAAAAAGTTTTATTCCATGAGATATAAAATCTACTTTCATTACACTAATTCCTAAAGTTAATAACCCAACCAGTTTGGAGAATTTAGACTGATCTCGTTATGTAACTTAAGTTATAAAATTATTTCAAAGATTATAGCAGATCAGATAAAACCTTTTTTTATCGAGATCTCTTTCGGAGGAACAACTAGGATTCCTACAAGGGAGACAGATTCAAGATGCTATAGGTATTGTGCATGAATGCATTCATAGTATTAAAAAGAAGAAATCAAAATCCTTGGTATTAAAATTGGACTTACAAAAAGCTTACGATTGTATTAATTGGGATATGTTGTGATTGATTCTTCTCCAAATAGGTTTGGGACATAATGTGACTAATTGGATCATGAGTTGTGTGGTTTCTTCTACTTTCTCAGTTCTGATAAATGGAGAGGCTACCGACTTCTTTAAGAGTGGTCGAGGTATAAGACAAGGTTGCCCATTATCTCCCCTTTTATTTATTCTAGTTATGGAAGGTTTGAGTCTTTTGCTGAAAGACAACCAAACTGAAGGTAGATTGGCTGGTATAAAATTGTCAAGGACTATAAAGATTTTGCATATTATCTTTGTTGATGATGTAGTCATTATGACTAATGAAAATATGCAGGAATGGTGGGAAATTGATAAGATTCTGAAAAGTTTCTGCCTATCATCTGGTCTATCTATCAATGAATCTAAATCTACTTTTCATCAAGCGAGATTATCGGCTCTGGATCTGTTACCTTTTAAAGCGATTTTCCCTTACACTTTATTAGAGTTGGACCAGGGTTTCAAGTATCTATATTTCTTTATTAAAGTTAGATTTCAACGTAAAGAAGAATGGAGCTGGTTGATAGAAAAGGTGGAAAAAAAGATAAGTAATTGGTGCTATAGGTGGTTATCCATTGGAGGTAGATTCACACTGTTAAAAGTTGTTTTGGAGAGTCAACCAATTTATTGGTTGTCACTTGCGGTGGTCCCTATTTCTGTCCTAAATTCGCCGAGAAAGTTGATGTATAACTTCCTTTGGCGTAGAACCAATGAGTCTTATCAAATTCATTTGTGCAGATGGGAACAAATCGCACTTCCAAAATCTTTTAGATTTCAGTAAATCATTGGCTGCTAATACTCTTTGGAGAGTATTAACTGGGCATGGGATTTGGCATAGAGTCATTTGTGATAAGTATATCCATGACATTTCAGTGATAAACTAGGTTAGATCTTCCTCTTTTCAAATTAGTGGGGTTTCCAGAATTTGGAGTGGATTGGTTAAAGTTATCCATCTTATCACCCATGGTTTGTTCTAGATTCTGGGTAATGGATCTCAAATTGCTTTAGGAAAGGAACGGATCTTGGGTATCGGCAATTCATCTTTCCTTTCATTAAATTTAACAAATGCATTGCATCTTTGGAATGTTAAGACTCTTGCACAGGTTAGAATTCCTATAGAATATCTGTCGTCCTCCTTTAATTGGCAAGGTAGCAGTGACTTGGGGCTCACAGGTGAATTGGACAGGGAATGGGAACAATTTAGATTAGCACTTATTAATTCGGGTGCTCTTATCTCAGAAAAAGAAGAAAGATTAAGGTGGGCGGGAGGTGATGAATCGGGTTTCCCCACAGTAATTTTTTTTTATCTGACTATCATAAAATCAAAAAAATTGAACAAGGTGGAGGTCTGGAGAAGCACCATTTGGAAATGGAACGTGCCTTTAAAGATAAAATTGTTCCTGTGGCTTTCCATGGAAGGAAAAATACTTACCTGGGATTCATTACAAAAGAGGGGTTGGGAAGGTCCTGGGAGGTGCCCTCTTTGTAGGAAGGAGTCAGAATCCATAACTCATCTCTTTACTTCCTATACTTTTGTAAGACCTGTTTGGGATATTATGATAAATGAGTTTAATATTAAGTGTGGTTGGATTTGACCTACCCTGCTTGAGTGCATAAAAACCTGGACTGTAGACAATTCATCATCCCCACAATTTCCTGCTTATATATGTTGGCATATTTGGCATGAGCGAAATAAAGCATTATTCGAAGAATCCAACCCCTCTGTTATGTCTGTGATATATAAGACGAAGGCTCTTGTTAACTTCACGTCCATAGTTAAAAAAGATAAGCTTCCTCGAGATATTATGGTTACTCATAACAATGAAGATGATTTAACATGGTTCGATGGGGTAGATCAGAAGGATGGCAACAAGTGTGGAGCTGGTGGAGTCATTAAAACAATGGATGATGCAGTTTATAAATGGACATATAATTGTGGCACTAGCACAAACACCAAAGCAGAACTCCTCATTGCTTGGGCAACTTTCTTGCTTGCAAAAAATCTGTCTATTTCTAATCTCCATGTGATGGGTGACTCGAAAGTTATAATAGAGTGGCTACTTAACAAAGGCAGACTCCAGGTTGCAGCATTGGAACGTTGGAAAATTAGGACCAAGGAACTAACAAAGCTGTTCAGATCCATAAAATTTCAGCGTATTTACAGGGATTTCAATATGGAAGCTGATAAACAATCAAAGTTGGCACTGGAAGAGAATGAAGGATTTTTATCATACCACCAGTGGATCAATGGAGCAGAGGGGCCTAGAAAGCAAATCATAATTCACTAGAACTTTTTGTAATTCTATTTATGTTTTTGGCATGTTAGATTAGAGTGGTGCTCTTTTGATGATAAAAGGATTTTGTTGCTCAGTTTAGCGATATGCTACTTTATGTTCATCTTGGAACTCAGTGTTGAGAATTGCTTTTATAAGCAATTTCATGTTTGGGGCTATGTCTTATTTTGTATCTTTTTGAAAAGATATTGTATAAGGAATCTCCTTTTGATGAGATTCGAGATGTGTAAAAATTATATGATAATATAATTGGACTAATTTTTTCCTAGAAAAAGTGGTACAATGTTCATGTGATATTTAAATTTGATAATTGTATAAACTTGTCTTTTATCAACTTTCAAATATAATTCAAGTGATACTTAAATTTAATAGTTGTATTAATGTTTTTGTCTTTTGTACCAAATGATATTTAAATTTGATTTATTTTAAAAGTTTGTTATAAAATTAAATATTAAAAAAAAATATATTTTTTCCCATATATCAACTTTCATGTTGTGTTAAGTGATATTTAAATATTACATATGTATGAACATATTTAAATCTTTAGAGAAAGATGTTAGTTCAAGTGATAATGTTGTGTTAAGTGATATTTAAATATTACATGTGTATGAACATATTTAAATCCTTAGATAAACATGTTGGTTCAAGTGATAGTTAATTTATATTATGAATGTTTATTTTGACATTTTGCTTCTCCAAATAAAAACATGAATTTTTAATTAATTTATTTTTTATTATAAAAAATTGATAAAAAAAATTTCTAAGAAGATGAGAAACATGGAATAGTTAATTTACAATGATATAAATGTTTATTTTGATTTTTTTACTCAAAATAGAGACATGAACTTTTGATCTATTTTTTATTATTATACAAAATCTAATAATATTTTTTTTGAAAATGTTAACTTTCATATGTAATAGTAAATCCTTCCAATTATATTTTAAATTTCAAACCTCTCAAATTATATTGAAATGTTCGTCATTCAATTTCTCAAATTATATTAATGTCAACGTTCATGTGTAGTTCAAGAAATTAAACCTAAAAGCTCCCAAATTAAGTTGAAAAGTTTTTACTTGGGACACAAAAATAGTAATCAAACATAGTTAAAAAATTAAAGTGAAAATTCATATTGAAAAATCAACTTTGTAGAACAAAAATTGAGAGTTAAACTTTTTAATTATATTGAAATTTCACAGGTGTAAATGTGACATCAACTTTTACATGTAGTTCAAAAAAGTGATAGTCAAATTTCTTTGCCATATAATTTAAGACATTGATAATCAAACTTTTATCATGTATATTTAAAGAAATGGATAGTCAAAATTCTCAAATGATATTGAAAAGTTAAATTTTACACATAATTTTTATCATGTAGTTTTAAAAAAACTTTCATGTAAATGAAAAATGAAAATACCAAAATTATTATGATTTTCCTATTTTTAGTAGGGAGAATTTAACTTTTACTTATGAACATGTTTCAATGATATTAAATTTGGTTGTATGCACAAATTTCACATATTTAAATTTAATAATTATATCAATGTTTGTTGTCCTTTTTACCAAGTGATATTTAAATTTTATGAAAAACACTTTATTACAAGATTAAACACTTTCTTAAATAAATAATTTTAAAAAAGTATTTTTTGATATATCAAATTTTATGCTATGTTAAAGTGATATTTAAATTTCACATTCATCTAAATGTATTTATTTCTTTGGAAATATCATTCACAATTAGTTCATGTGATATTTGAAGTAAATGATATGAATATTTATATGTATTTTTTTTATATCTAATTTAAGAAATAACTAGACTTTTTTAATTATATTTAAATTTTATAGTTGTATATTTTTTTTCTACTTTTATTATAAGAAAATATGGTTTAAAGAACAACTTTGACGATTTTTTTTCAATTTCCAATCACTAGAAAATGAACAAGAGTAATAAGTTTATCTTTGGAGCAACAACAAGCTAGGGTTTGACAGTCGCAGACACAACAGAGCACATCATGGTTACCAAAGGGAGCGGTAATGGAACCCCCTCATACAAGTAGGTAGTGGTGGATAGGGCGAAAGGCCCACAAGGTAGAGGTTTCAAGGAACCAGTGACGAGCACCTCGGGATCAGGACTAGAAAAGACTTAGGAAAGAAACTAGGAAAAAAGGGATCGCATGGGGGAAGAAGCCAGAGAAACCCAGAATGATGTGCAAGAACCAGCGAACCCCAATGGGGTAGAAGGGCGCAACCCGTGTAAACCTAAAACAACATTGATACCCAAGGTGATATTGGAAGATCCACAAATGCAAATCTTCTGGGACCAGATGAAGACGCATGCACTGATTTGCAAGTTCATGGGTTTGTGGCCCACAGAAAGAATGTTGTGCAACTGGATAAAATATCAATGGAAGCCAAGCGGGGAAGTGGAATTCCACCTGGGTTCAAAAGGCTTCTTCACAACAGTATTCATGAACTTGGAGGACATGGATAAAGTCTTTGATGGGGGGGCATACTTCCATGCCTCAACAGGACTGTACATGCGGCCATGGAAGGAAAACTTCTCCCCAGAGAAAGAAACCTTCAAGAATGTACTCGTCTGGTTGAGGCTTTACTCTCTACCTCTAGACTATTGGCTACCCTCCACCTTCGAAGAAATCGGGAAAAAACTTGGAAAATATGTGAAGACATCGAAAGCAACCCTAAAAGGGAGATATACCTCCTATGCAAGGATTTGCATATAGATGGATGACTCGGGGGCACTCCCAGAATCCATAAGCCTGGAATTTAGGGATGAGGAATGGACACAAAGCATAGACTATGAGAAGATCTATTTAGATGCAGAATATGCCATGAACATGGACACCTATTCAGAGAATGCCCTCTCAATAAAAAACAAGAAGTGGAAAACACCAAAATATAGCAGGATGAGAATGGGTTTATCAAGCCGAACCATAAGAATAGAGAAAACAAGAAACCAAGTAAAGCCCTAATAGGAAGCAATCCAGAAGCTAGGACTTGAACGAAAGGGTGGGACAAAACCAACAAAGGGGAAGAAGGAGGAAAGGAAAAGGAAAAATCCAAAGAAGCTAAGGAACAAGCCACAAATGAGAACACAAACAATCCAAGCAATAAGATGGAACATGGGGGTAGCGCAACTCCTATGGACGAAGAAACCAGAGATGCCAACACCCCCATGCAGGAGGCAGACAGAGAGGCATAAATGACACCAAGCGAGGTAGGTACGAAAGATCCTAATCTCAGAGATATTGTGGAAAGGGAAGGTATAGATCTCCCTAACATATTGGAGCAATGGAAAAGGCAGGGCGTAGACAATGTACCAGCAGAGCAACTAGATCGTATCCAATACCTATTCCTCCTAAGGGAGGAAGCAAAATCAAGAGGGCTCAAGCACACACACTGGGATATAGGACACCTAGGAATCAAAGAAGGCGAGGGAAAACCACAACTCTCACCTAAGCAGACAAGAAGGAAGAAAGGCAGGAAATCAAACAGCATAGCCCTACAGGAACTAGGAGCTCTATTGATAAACTCAGGTAAGATAAAAAATCTCTTTCCCAACTCCCCCCAACATGTTTAAATGAAGATTGTAACATGGAATATTAGAGGCCTAAACAACCCACAAAAGCAAAGAATCCTTAAAAACAAACCAAGTAAGGAACAATTGAACCTATGTTTCATCCAAGAGACAAAATGTACCGTAGACAGAATGGAAACAATCAACAAAAAACAATGGATCAAGTGCAAGATGTTGGTTGTCGAAGGACAACAGATGGCAGGTGGTATTCTCACTTTGTGGAACCCATAAGTGATGAATCTACTAGCAGTTGAAGCCACTAGACACACACTTTCGGTAAACATGCAAATCATAGGTAACACAGAGGTGATTCTATGCACTAATGTGTATGGTCCCCGGATGTTGGAAGAAAATAGAAGAATGCTCCTAGACCTAGAAAACCTAAAAGCTCATTCCAACAGCCTCTATTGGATCCTGGCCGGGGACGTCAACATCATCACGACACTTGCGGAAAAAAAAGGAGGCACCAAGAGATTGGATAGAGATGCAAAAGACTTTTCATCTTTCATTGACACAGTGGAGATGGTGGACATCAAAACCAGTAATGGTCAGTTCACATGGAACAACAAACGGATAAATCAACATCAAATAGCGATGAGGCTAGGCAGATTCTTGGTGTCAAAGTCCATTATTCTACAAGGTTTAATTTTAGACCGCAACATCCTTCCCTGGGGGGGTTCATACCACTGGCCAGTGCAACTGGAAGTAAATTTCCAAACCACACCGAAGAATATACCTTTCAGATTCGAGAAATTTTGGATCGAACATCCCACCTTCAAGGAGAACATCAGCCAATGGTGGCGGGAGAAAAAACCAGAGCAAGGGACAATGATGTTTAATCTTTATAAGAAACCCAAATATATCAAACATAAACTCAAGGAGTGGAACAAGGAAATATTTGGAAACATAAACCAAGAGAAAAAAAATATTGAAGACAAAATGAGAAAACTCCAGGAAATATGCATAGACGAGGGCTATACAGAGGATCAGAAAAAGGAAGAGATCCAAATGACCTAGGAATGGGAAGCAAGATGCTAGTAGGAAGAGACTCTATGATGCCAAAATTCCAGAATCAGGTGGCTAAAGGAAGGAGAGAGGAATATAAAGTTTTTTCATAGAACAACCATTGCTAGAAGAACCCAAAACAAAATCCTGAAAATTCGGGATCAGGATGGGATCGAGAGAGAGTCCCACAAAGAGATTGAAAATATACTTGTAAACCACTTCCATGGGATAGCCCAGGAACCCAACCAAGACCGAACTGAGGCCATACAAAGGATAACTCAGCACATCCCCAGGCTAGTTACCGAGGAAAAAAATATCAACCTAAACAAACCCATTGCTAAGGAGGAAATTGACCAAGTGGTCCAGGAGATTCCCAATGGAAAGGCCCCAGGTTCAGATGGTTTCATAGTGGAATTTTTCAAAGCATGATGGGAAGTGGTGAAACATGACGTTTATGGGGTGGTGGAAGACTCAAGACGCTCGACCTCCATTCTAAAAGCGCTAAATGCCACAATGATTACTCTAATCCCCAAAGAAAATGAAGCAAGGACCCTAGACCGCTACAGACCCATAGCTTTATGCAATGTGGTTTACAAGATAATCTCCAAAGTCATAGCCAATAGACTGAAACCTCTCCTACCCACACTGATTTCATAGGAACAGGCGGGTTTTGTATAAGGGCGACAAATTTTGGACAACATCATCCATGCCCATGAGCTGATACACACACTGAAAATCCAGAGGAGAGGGGGGATGATAATCCAACTTGACCTAGAAAAGGATTATGACAAAATTAGCTGGCACTATATGGTCAAGACTCTTAAAGATTTTGGCTTTGTGCAACACTAGATCAACTGGGTTGTTAGCCTAGTCTCAACAACAAGTTACTTGCTCTTAATCAATGGATCCCCAGCCAAACCCTTCTGGCCTTCAAGAGGCATAAGACAAGGAGACCCGCTATCACCTTTCCTGTTCATTTTGATGATGGAAGGACTCAATCGAAGCATAAAAAGTGCAACTGCAGTAGGAGAAATAACATACATAAACCTTTCGAAAACATCCCTACCTCCACGCACCAATAGTTCGTTGATGACACCTTACTTCATGACACACCCACGGTCAAGGAAGTGAAAGCCTATAAAAGAATCTTAGAAGAGTTTGGAGAAGCCTTGGGAGCAGAGATCAATCACTCCAAATCCATGATCTATTTCTTCAATACCAACCCAACAATTCAAAGAAACCTGACAAACATTTTGGGGTTTGAACGCAAAACGCTCCCAACGAAATAGTTGGGAATCCCCCTGACGGACAAAGCATGAAAAATGGAAACATGGGAAGGAGTGATAAAAAAAATACAGGAGAGGGTGAAAAACTAGACTTACAGATCCCTCAACCTAGCGGGGAGACTTATCCTGACCAAAGTGGTTATGTAAGCAATTCCAACCTATATGATGTTAGTGTTTCCCGCTCCCAAAGGAATACTCCAAAAAATAAGAGCCATACAAAGGGACTTCCTATGGCGAGGAGAAGAAAGCAAGAAAAAATGAGCCCTAGTGGCCTGGGAGAAGGTTTGCAAACCAAAATGCAAAGGAAGCATGGGGTTACAAGACCGACAAGTAACCAATGAAACCTATGGGGCAAAACTCTGGTGGAGATGGGTCAAAGAAAAGTCAACACCGTGGGAAACCCTCTGGAAGTCCAAGTATGCCCAGACATCAATGACAAAGATCAAATTCATTTTATGGGCATAAGGGAGGGATCAACCATCTGGAATTTAGCCTAGCGCAACAAAACCTGGATCAATAAACACAGCTTCTGGGAAGTGAGGAATGGTAAAATAGCCAGATTCTGGGAGGACACATGGCAACAGGAACCCAGAATGGAAAATCCAGACAGGGAGGAACTCTAACAGGAGATGACCGCGTAAGGAAAAATAAAAATCCATCACTACTAGAAATAAGAAAATGATCGCGCCAGATGGAGGATCTGGGACAAACTCAATCCACAAAATAGAGATCGGATCACAACAATAACAAAAGAGGTGGAGGAGGAATTGGGGAAAAGGAAAATTGTAGTCTCAAAAGAAGAGGACCAACTAACATGGGGCAGGAAAAATGGTGGGGAATTCAACTTAAAAGAAGCTCGGAATTACATCGCGAAATAGGACCAAGAAGATCCATCGCAACAGTGGGGAAAGATTTGGGGCAGCCCCCAGTGGCCAAAAATCAAAATGTTCAAATGGATAGTACTTCACAACTGAATTATAACCTGGGAAAACCTAAGGAAAAGGGGTTTCATAGGCCCATCACGATGCCACCTCTATCAAGCTAAGGAAGAAACAATGAATCACCTCCTCGATGAATGTAATTACACAACAAAGATCTGGGATTGGGCAACAAGCATCTTTCGCCAGTCCAATAGGACCTGAGGTAACATCAACGCAACCATCAATAACTGGAATGATATTTGCAACGAAAATGAAATGGTGAACCTCTAGAGGAATTTCATACCAGGGATGATCATATGGGAAAATGGAAAGAAAGGAACCATCGCATCTTCAGGAATGAAAGCCTTCCGGAAGGGAAACTCAAGGAAGCAATAATCTCACAAATACGAGAAACGGTGCAGAGCCGCAACTGCCAGACTGGAAAAGTGCAACTCACAAGCCAAGAATCATGAATCCTGGAAGCTTTTCACCTAAACGATGGGCACAAAAAACACACATGTAGGGCGGCCACCGCAACTCCAATTAGGAGAGCGCAACTAGACACCACCTCTGGTAGGGTTCCTCAAGTTAAATTTTTACGGGGCAACAAAAGGAAACCCAGGAATGACATGGATGGGAGGGGTGTTCGTAGATAGTGGTTTTTGTGGGTGGGAAATCCCTCCTACGGACTAGCACTAAGGGTTTTATCATACATGCAGAAATGACCTAAAGATTCTTACTTCTTACCATCGTCCCATGCCTAAACCCCCACCACTCATATGTAAATACAAGGCTCAAGAGATTAAGTCGACGTACCTTATTTTTCACGTTTGATGTCGATCCCTTTTCACACTTGGTCGTTCTTTGACTGCAACTCTCCTCCCAATGCTGACCTGCATTCACAAAAGACAAGCAAATAACTCCACATGCATTTGATCTATGAACTAATGGGTTAGCGATTTAATCAATCATACAATCAGTATTCAAATAATGACAATCTCATATGGCGGGACGGGAAAAACAATTCTTTTATTAACTTCACCATGATACCTTACAATGATAAAGTCGACTATTGCTCCTTGATCCTGGTCCTGGGCTCTTCTTCCACTGTCTTCCAACTGCTTTTCTCTATACTTCTCTTTACACAAGGATGGCTAAAGGTTGGGACAAAGGGAATGCTCAATCAGGTATAGTTTATTTACTATGATTTTCCTCTTTTCAAATGGGACCCCTACCCCTTCTTTTATAGGTTAGAAGGAGCTAGGTATTTGGTCGAATGACCGACCATGCATGGCCGAAAGGTTTAGTTAACTTACCCAAAGATATGTGTTCCGTTAGAAACTTTCCTTTTTTTGTGCTTTTGTAGATACACATGGGCTGTCTTGGGTCAGCTAGTGTGTACACGCGTGCAATAATGGATCAGGGCACGTGTGCCTTTATAAAAATGGTTTTTAAGAAGAGTTGTTCAGTAGTGTTTTGGAAAAGAAGGAATCTGAGATGGCCTGATGCCAGGTAAGCATGTCTGGTTCAAATCAGGGTTATAACAGATTCCCCCTAATATGTGAGGTCAGAAGAGCATCTGATGGCCGAAATACATTAACAATCTTCACCAATGTTCCAAACAAGTGAGCCCAGGGACCAGAAATCAGGAGGTGCCTTCTGCAAAATAATAATTGTCTCACCGATGTGGGAATACCCATGCTCAGGATGAAATAAAATCATGGCTACCAATCAAATACACTGTAGATCCATGTCATATAACTATATAAAGTGTAGCTGCGAGCAATACACAGTGGAGCTACATATCGAAATAAAAAAGATACACATGTAGAGTATCTATCTTCTAGAAGTTGATAAGGCCCGATGGCTGGAGATGAGGTCTTCAGAGCTCGAGCAACAAATTCAAAATCTTCAAAACTCGGGTAGGAGTGTAATATGAGTGTACAACTTTACTACCCAGAGGTCTTTGACGGCTCGTCGGTCATGGACTAGAGAATCTTGATGATCAGACTGAAGGCTTCATTGATTTCGAACAAAGACTTGATTGGACTTTGAGGATGGCCGGGCATGAGGGAAAGAGACAAACTGCAGAAGGGTCAACTCAGGCTTAGAAAAACTTCCCTTGGATAATAGCACGACAAAAGATGAGACTCAAGCAACATGGAATTAACATAAGTTTACGAGGTAGGAGGCAACACAAACTCTCCATATGTTTGGAATAATAACCAAACGGAGGAGGACACAACTCAATGTAGTGGGAACAACTTCCTAAGGTCATATTAAATCCCAGGGTTTGATGAACAAACGTAAATATGTGCTTTATCCAAGGGCGACTCATTGTGCTTCCAATACAAAGAAAATACTTTTCCCTTCCTCTTTTTGGGGTATATTTGATTTTTTTTTTTGTCTTTTTCAATAATTTTGAAAAAAGAATAAAAGAATGTTACATTACAAAGGAGGGATGAGTGTTGCAAACATACAAGTTCGAGGCGCAAGGACAAGACTGATGTTCAAAGTAAGGACACTCGGGAAAAATCCCCCCTGGGGCCAAAGGTGTCAGGACGCAGAGGCAAAGTGCTACAGGGATTGCGTATAAGGCATGCTTCAGATGGTTCAGTTGAGAGCAACATGGAGCCAACATTAGGCCAAAGACACAGGTATGCAAACACGGTTAACAAAACACACAATGGTAATGTCCTTCGATGTAATTTTAATGAGCCCAGAGAAGGTAAGCTCGATGGTTTTTCATATTTAGAGAGTCTGAAAAAACGTAAAAGGAGACTCCATTGGGATACCTTTTTCGAAGGTAGTCTAGTCGGTTCGAAAAAGGGGTAAACTAGCACTGACAAGACGTCTATTCAAAACCATTTTAACGAGTGTGATAAAGACAAGATCACTCGGCAATTTTTTCATTTTTAAGTAGTCTGAAAAAAGCTTAACAATGGAATCCCTTAGGAATGTTCTTCTGGACCAGTTTAACGAGTGTGAAAGAATAAGGTCACTCAACAATCTTTTCAATTTTAGGGAGTTTGAAAAGAGCTTAACTATGGACTCCATGGGGGTTCCTTTTTCATAAATTTAGTCCCTCAGGCCTGAAAAAAGGTTAAAATCATACCTGAGAATACTCTTCTAGAGAACTGAGGCCCCTAGAGTATACCTTGTTCGTACAATTGACCATCTAGACCGAAAAAAGGGTAAACTACCGTCGGACATACGTGACTTCAAATTTTAGTTTAACGAGTGTTAAAGGCCACAAGATCGCTCGACAATCTTTTCATTTTTAGAGGGTCTGAAAAGGGATTAAAAGAAGACCCGTTGGGGGCTATGACTCATGTATGAAACTGGTTCAGGTAGAGCCCGCTGCTAGGCTCAGACTAAGAGTCTCTTCAATAGTCAATTTGGAAAGTCTCCCAAAAGGGAAGAAACACAAACCATGGTGTAAGTCCTCCTGCGGTATAGAAACTATAGTCATGGCTTCAAGGATAGCCTCATTTGAAGGCAATTCAAAATCCGAGAAATCACGCAAACGAGGGTCGATAGTCCCAAAGGGTGAAGTAAATTGACCATACTCCATATGACGATGGAGGTTCTGGCCAGGACTGACAAAGTCTATCAGTGAAGAATCACAAGCACGAGGGCTTGAGGATCTACAAACAACAAGATCAGACTCAGAAGGATGCTCAAGCCCACTTGGATCAAGAGGGGGAAGAAAGGGCTCCCATGCCCCCATTGGATAAACCAATGGATCAATTGTTGAGACCAAGTCTCGAGAGGGAAAACATGGTTTCACATGTTCCTTCTTAGAAGCAATTGAACACCGAGGATAAGATGCCACATAATTAACCTGGGGTGGAGTCTACACGAACACTAGGAACATATAAAAGGGCAGTCTAAACTAACGCTGAATTAGGATGGTGATTATCATATGCCATCTGGTCAATCGTGACAATGATTCCATTGTGAGGGAAATGCATCACCCGGAAGAGAGTAGATTCCACAACATTCATAGCATATACATAATCATGCTCGAGAAGCATGTTGAAATCTAACGGGCCTTGCACCACTATAAAATCGACACAGACAATCTTCCCACCTAACGAGATAGGTAACTGAGGAAGAACCCCCAAATATTCACTAGGACGCCTGTCAAAAGCCAACAGTTCATGCGAAGAAGACAAAAGCTCGGGAGATCCCAAGACTTTCCAAACCGAGGAGGATAAAATACTTGCAGAGGCTCCTTCATCCACAATACATCGATAAATGTTTGTTGAATTAACTTCAACCCTTATTTGAAAAGGTGCAGAAGAAGGAAGACGAGGCTCAACAAGATCATTCCAATCAAAGGAAACCATCCTAGGACTCAGAGGGGGTGTGCGTGGAGCGAGCAGAATGCCCCCTTGTTCTGAAAGTACGGAACTGGAAATGATGAAAACATAGTCGGTAGACACTTCACTCCCCAAGAGAGGAGTGGGATAAACCAAAGATGGCATCGGTGTGACCACTTTGGTAGACTCGACACTCTTCAAGAGAAGAGTGGGATCAACCAAAGATTGCAATGACGTGACCACTTTGATAGACTCGACACTCTCCAAGAGAAGAGTGGGATCAGCTGAAGATTGCAACAACGTGACCACTTTGGTAGGCTCGACACTCTCCAAGAGAAGAGTGATATCAACTGAAGATCGTGATGGCATGACCACTTTCTCAACCAATGACTGCATAGGCTATGAGACTACATGGTCTAAAGGCACCTCACCCCTCAAAAGAGGAGTGGGATCAGTCGATGACTACATTGACATGACCACTTTCTCAACCAATGGTTGAATAGGCTGAGAGACTACAAGGTCTAAAGGCACCTCACCCCCCAACAGAGGAGTGGGATCAACCGATGACTGCATCGGCATGACCAATTTCTCAACCAATGGATGAATAGGCTAAGAGACTACAAGGTCTGAAGGCAGCTCACCCCTCAAAAGAGGAGTGGTATCAGCCGATGATTGCATCGGCATGACCACTTTCTCAACCAATGGTTGAATAAGATGAGAGAATACAAGGTCTGAAGGCACCTCACCCCTCAAAAGAGGAGTGGGATCAGCCGATGACTACATCGGCATGACCACTTTCTCAACCAATGGCTAAATAAACTGTGAGGAAACCTTAGAAGACTCAGAATCAGAAGAGTTTGCAGACAAGTACCACAATCTTTGTACCTCTGGAAGGCCGGGGCATAAATGAGTAAGGTGATCTCCCTTGCAAAGCTTACAAGGGAACTTAGGCTTACGTCCTATTCGTCTAGGTTTCTCAATAGAATCAATGCCCCCAGTATGACTGGCAGTGGTTGGTTGCACATTTCCAACATGTCTTGCGGAGGGTGGTGATGGGTCGATAACATGACTTGCAAAGGCTACAGACCTATTGCCAGTATGACTAGCAGGGACTGGATTTTTTCCCCCAACATAACTTGCAAAGGGTGGGTGCGTGCCCCTAGCATAACTTGTAGAGGCTGGGTGCTAGTCTTCAATGTGACTTGCAGAGGTTTTCGACCTATCTCCAACATGACTTGCAAAGGTTGGTGATTTTTTCTTCCTATTCTTCCTCTTTCTATTTCATTTAGACTTTCGGTTACTAGTAACTGCACTTTCACTAGAGGCGGGAGAAGGAGGAGGAGAAGACTTTACTGATGAAGAAATATCAACAGAGTGCCCATGACTTAAGGTGCTTAAGTGAGAAGTGTCAAGAGAATTCGGGACATTTGGAATGGTACCCAACCAAACCTGTAATCCCACATTCAACCCAGGAATGTACAAAGTGGCCATCAAAGGGACACCAACTTTTCCAAAGAAAGGAAAAGCACAAGAATCCCCTTGTGAAGGGGTTCCTTGGTTGGTATCATCGAGAACTTTAGCCATGAAGATCTTATGCATAGGTTCTTTGCTTGCGGGATCGTTCAAGTCCGTAAAAGTCTCACACACTGACTCTGGCGAACCAGTGGTATCAAAACAACGCCTATAAAGAGGCGGCTCCACATTTCTAAGCGGAAGACTGAAAATTCCTCTCAATCGGCGGAGTGGGCGGTCTACCACCCTAGGTTAGAGACCCAAATCCATGACTGACTAACTCACTATGGAAAACTAGGGAGCATAGAGCACACACTAAAAGTTTCTAAAGGCAAATCAAGCAAACGACTAACTAGTTGGAAGAACAGTTACACCAACCAACACTAGAGAAACTTACTGGTGCAAGTGAAACTTGAATACGGAAGCACCCTCCGGGTATACTCTGCAAAGCGTGGCCCAATGTCTACCCTAGGTACTACGGTATACCCCCACGGTCACCTATGCAAGTCCCTAAAATAAAGGCAACTAGGTTACCAGATCGTGAACAATCACCAAGCGGGTACAGTCGACAGTCGGGTGGACCGCAATGAGCAGGGTATCAAGCCCAAAACCTATCAAGGGTATTGAAATCAAGTGTTCCGGAAGACGACTGAGGACCTCGAACGGATTTGAGACCCACGAAGCTCCGTGGCAAATGCGATCAACGGAATCCCAGGACAAGTCCCCTATATGCGTTCCCCACTACGCTTGGTCTGACTTTGGAGGGGTTATCTCCGCTACCTTTCTGCATGCGACCTCGTGTTTATCCCCTGTGTTAGAGGGGGGTCCTGGATAATTTCCATGTTACTGGACTTCTACACTCCTTAGCACAGACTCATATGTTTGTTTTATAGCCTTGAAGAGTTTCCTCTCCAACCTAAATCAAGGCTCTAGCCTAATCTAGTTGATGGACCCTACAAACATAAAGTCTAGTAAATTTAATTAGCGTTCTTTTTACTGGCTTGATTTACTCAAAAGGGTACGGTAGTGCAACTGATGTTGTTAAGACTCTTGCAGAAAAAATAAATGATAAGAACACTAGCAAAGAAGGATTATCTTTCTTATTTTTCTTTTAAAATGCTTTTAAGATGAGAAGAAAACACAACACTATGCTAATTTATTTTTTTTCTTTTTCAAATAACAATGCAAGGAAAATGCCAAGAAAGAAAGAGAACTAACAAGCTATATATATATATATATATATATATATATATATATATTATTTTCTTCCAATCAAAGCATAAGTAACAAAATATTCTAAAAGAAACTGATGAATGCACGATTCATGGCCCCCCCCGTCCATGAGGGGGATTTTTTTTTAAATGCAACTCATTTTTCTCAAAATTTCAAGCTAAAAATAAGTTTAAAAAGCTAAGAAACAGATGAATTCTTTTAATGAAAAAGCAAGCTATGCTGTGTTCAAACCTAAGTTGTCGACTTCTATGACAGAGACCAAGAACCCTGAGAGGTATAACTCTTGAAAAGAAAAGGATGACTGCCTCTCCTTAAACAATTTTTTTCTCAAGAGGCACGCTGCTGACAGTTCAACAACCAACGTGTGCACACGAGTTGTGTAAGGTCAGAGTGCGTGTACACACATGCAGACCTTATGCAGGCTGCGTGTACCTCTGCAACTCTTCAAAAATGAAAATACAAGCAATCAAGCACTGGCAAAGACTACTGGTATTAAGAACCAGAATCTCTTGAAGACTCATAAACTTACTTTGTCAGAAAAGAAAAACAATTCAAGGAAAATTTCATAGAACAAAACCAATCTGAGGTGGTACCTAAGATACAAATTGCAAAAACAGAGATCATAATGAGTTTCAGAAAACCCCTGAGAAGGATCACTTCTGACAGGGAAGAGGATGACTGTCTCTTTAATAAAAAAATTCTGAACTTAGCCACGCTACTGTCACTTCATCAGCCAGCGTGTCCACGCAGGCTGTGTGAAGGTTGGGCGCGTGTACACGCATGCAGGCCTTCTACAGGCCGCGTGTACCTCTGTGACTTCCCGAAAAGAAAATGCAGCCAAGTAAAGAAAGCAGGGAATACTGGTATGGAAGACCAAAATCCCTACTAGCTCAAACTCTTGCAGAAACTCAGAAAAAAGGTGATGAAACCAATTTAAAACTACCAAAAAGTATCCCCAGAAAACCTGAGAGAAATCCCTAGTACGGTCACCAATTCTATTGTGGGTGGGAAATCCCTCCTATGGACTAGCACTAAGGGTTTTTACCATGCATGCAGAAATGACCTAAAGATTATTACTTCTTACCATCATCCCATGCCTAAACCCCCCCCACTCATATGTAAATACAAGGCTCAAGAGATTAAGTCTACGTACCTTATTTTTTGCGTTTGATGTCGATCCCTTTTCACACTTGGTCGTTATTTGACTGCAACTCTCCTCCCAATGCTGACCTACATTCACAAAAGACAAGCAAAGAACTCCACATGCATTTGATCTATGAATTAATGGGTTAGAGATTTAATCAATCATTCAATCGGTATTCAAATAATGACAATCTCATATGGCAGGATGGGAAAAGCAATTCTGTTATTAACTTCACCATGATACCTTACAATGATAAAGTCGACTATTGCTCCTTGATCCTAGTCCTGGGCTCTTCTTCCACTGTCTTCCAACTGCTTTTCTCTATACTTCTCTTTGCACAAGGATGGCTAAAGGTTGGGACAAAGGGAATGCTCAATCAGGTATAATTTCTTTACTATGATTTTCCTCCTTTCAAATGGGACCTGTTATCCCTGATATCTAGGGATAACTAGGAGATCATGTCTCGAGGCCCACGTGGTCCTA
>ML864607.1:0-18442 GCA_009831015.1 Picea engelmannii | reverse complement strand
ACTTTCATACAACTAATAAATTTAAATATAGCTTAAGAGATTAATTACCAACTTATAAATGAGAAAAAAAACTCATGCAACTTACAAATTTTAATATAGTTAGACAATAGAGAGGATTGCAATGTAATAAAAATTTAAAAAATTCGTATTATTCTTAAATTTTAAAAAGTTTGGATGAACAATTTTTAATGAATTATTTGAGTATATGGTTTTTATTCTAAAAATTATTTTAGAATATTTAATTATATAATTAAGGTTAATAATTTAATATGTAATAATGATGATGGTAATTATCATTTATTAAGACTAATTTTGTCTGGTTTTTTTTAAGAAAAAATAAGAAGGGCTTAATTTATTTATTTTAACATTGTGTTTTTATAATCAAAGAGATTAGAAAAAAGCTTACCTAAATCTTTATAGTTTTGGTGAGTTAACGGATTATGAAAATCATTAATATCATAAATATTGTGAAATTGAGATTAAAATTTAATGTGGTATACTTAAGATATTATAAGAAAGAGTGTTTTTTTTTTTCCAGAAAAAAATTAGCTCAATTATATTAGTCATATAATTTGTTTACAATTCAGTACATTACAAATGATCATTACAAATGCAAATATATACGCCCTCTCCAAAGCTAGAGGCAATCCCAAAAAACTATCCAACATTAATGTACATGGCAGCCAAAACAGGCATACATGTCTCTGAGAGTTAAAAAAATTCAAACAAAACTTAAAAAGTACACAAAATAAAATTCGAAAAAGTGCTTATAAGTTTGGTTATCATCTCTTTTTATAAAAAAAAAAAAAAAAAAGTTTATATAATCATAAAAAAATTGAATTATATATAATTTTAGAATAATTTATTTATGACTCATGCCAGTCAAATTTTAACTTATCATCATTTTGTCTAGAGGCTTGTCATTTTATTTAGGTAAGAAGGATGATCCACCTTAGTATTTTTGTTTTCTTTTGTCTGTGATATTTTTATCTTTTCATAGAAATTTAAATATTTTATCTTCAATTTTTCAATTTTAAGTTTTTATCATAAATGTGGGTGATATCTTGTTGAATGTCCCAAAGTTTTAATCATTTATTAAGGTTTTTCTTCCAACCTCTTTTTAGTAGAAGATTAATTAGGCATTATTGTATAACAATGATGGGAAACTTGTCTTGGTTAAGTTTTTCCAATTTGTGCTTGTATACACTATATCTTTTTAGGGCCCTACATTCTAAAAAATGAGGTAGGGATTCAATTTTGAATTTGTAAGTAATGAAATGCTTATGGATTTACTCAATCTCATTCTTCCAAGCAATACTTCCATCCCAAACCTCACATCCTTAGAGGATCACCAATATTACGAGGATAGAGAAAAATAATTTATTTTTATTTCAATGCTAAAGTTTTCTATGATAGTTTTCCATATCTTAATGTGCCTTTAATATTATAAATATATATATTTTTTTTCAGTACTTAGATTTCAATAATATAATTGAGATTAATACAAAATTATTTATAAGAGTTAATCATTTTTGAAATTTCATAACTTAATTACTTTTTAACACCTTTTTGTTAAGAAAAATCATAATAATTTTGAGACTTTCAATTTTAAAATATATATATTGAATTACAAGTAAAAAATATATTTTAAAAAAATATTTAAAATAAACTAAAAATAATATTTATAAGTGTCAAATTTCAATATAATTTGAGAATTTTTACTACTAATTATCATTTAGTAGTATCATTTGAAAGATTTCACAATCAATTTATCACATTTATAACTTTCAAAATTTAGTATAAATTTTTCAAAAATTTAATTATCAATTTAGTTAATTTTAATTCAATTTATTAAACTATATATAAAAAATAACATCACATTTATAACTATCAATTTTTAATATAATTTTATTAATTAAATTTTAATATAATTTAATTTATCAAATTTTAATATAATTTTACTATTTAATTATTATTTTTTATTACAAATAAAAATTTGACATTTCAATAAAAAAAATCCACATTTCAATATAATTTAATAGGTTTGACAAAGTCATTATATGCCAATATGATTTAAAAAGTTTGAATATCAATTTTTTTGAACTATTTAGGAAAGTTTTCCATAGAGTATCACTTAAATTTTAATTCCTTTTTAAAATGTACCAAAAAACATTCCTATCACTTTTAAATTTAAAATTTGTAAATTTCTTAAAATGCACCCAAAAACATTCCTATCACTTTCAAATTTAAAATTGGTAAATCCCTTATATTGTAGGAAAAAGTTTACATTTTAAAATAATATTACTTTGTTTTTTCCAATACTAACTGCAAAACAAGTTTGAAAAGTTTGCCACATTCTTAAGTTAGGCATCAAGAATATTTTTTCAATTAAATATAAAAAAATTATATCTCAAAAAATATTACATTTATTTTAATAATTAAAAAAATATTCATACTATTTTTAAATTTAAATATCATTTGAACTAATTATAAATAATGTTTCAAAAGAAATAAATACAATAAATACAATAAGATGGATGTTCATTTTTAATATTATCATAAAAATTGATATATCAAAAAAATATTGTTTTTCTAAGTAATCATTTATCCAAACTGGTTGGGTTTATTAACTTTAGGAATTAGTGTAATGAAAGTAGATTGTATATCTCATGGAATAAAACCTTTTAGCCTAGACTCTTCCACCATATCCAGCAGATCATCCTCGACAATTTCGAAATGATGCTTGAAGAACTCCACTGTCCAACCATCTGGTCCCAGACTCTTGTCAACTTTAAAGTTTTTTAAAACCTTCTGTAATTCCTCTTTGTCCACCAGCTTGAAAAGTGCCTCAGCTTCAAAGTCTACTATCATTCTTGGGGAAAAAGTCGTCATCCTGACCTGTTTTGTAATTGAGGATCCTCGTTGCTCCTTGTAAAAATATTTAAAGTAATTCAATGCAACTAATTTTATCTGCTCCTGACCCCTGTAGACTTGATCCTAATCACCAATAATTTCCCACAAATATTTAGAGTTTCTTCTAAAACTCGCAAAATTGTGGAAGAATTTAGTATTTAGGTCACCGCTCTTGATCCAGGTCACCGGACTACGCTGATGCCAAATCTCCTCTGATTCCCTTAGTAAAGTATTTCTTTCCATCTCCAAATCTTTTAAAGACATCTCCAACGGAGAATCACTCAAGCCCTCCGCTAAATTTTCCATCTTGAAAGAGATCTAATGCTCCAGGCTATTGAGTCGAGCGTTTTTTAGCTTTTGTTGATTCTTTTGCCAGCACTTAGTAATGAATTTCAAGTCTTTAAGTTTCCAGACCAAGTGCTTTTTTTTACCAGGCTCATTTAGATATTTAGGATCCTTCCACAGCTTTTGTAACAACAATTTAAAATCAATCTCTTGAGACCACATTGGATTGAACTTGAAAGGATAAGCTTTAAACAACGAAGGGAGATCTAGTTGAAGAAGGATCCGAGTGTGATCTGAGATGAAAGGGTATTCCACCCAGGCTCTATATAAGCTAACCAAATCAATAATATCTTCAGACAATAATGATCTATCAAGTCTTTTGGCTAAGAAATCAATCCCCGTACGATCATTTCGCCAAGTAGGCACTCTTTTCCCCAACACCACGTCAATAAGATTTTTATTATGAAAACGATTATTGAAAAACAAAGCCAGCTGACCCAATAAAACATTACCTCCCTAGATTTCATCAAAGGATAAAGTCAGATTAAGGTCACTTGCAAGGATAAGACTCTTAATGTTCAACAATCCTGAAGAATCCAACTTCTCCCATAACTGCTTGCGCTCCAAGCAAGGTCCACAAACATTCAGGAAATTAATTTGTCTTCGGCTTTCTAAACAGAATCCTGACAATAAGATCCCACCACAAGTAAGAAATGGAACCAAATTGAAATAATTAGGGTCCCAAGAAACCAATAAACCCCTTGAGGTACCAACTGAGTTAACTGCATAACTTAACCAAGTTGGTCTGAGAGAATGAAAGAAAGAACGATCTTTTTTCGAATGAACAAGAGTCTCCTGTAAAAACACAATATTAGGGCGAGTCTTGTCTAGAACACTATGAACCGAGGCTACTTTTAGGGTGCATCTTGTCCCTCTTAAATTAAGTGAAAGAAGGATCATTACTTCGTTCTAACAAGGGCCTTCAAAGATCTAAGGGCCCCACCATCAGTGGTTGTATTCGGAACAAAAGAATCAATGGTAGCAAGTGTTGATTTCTTACGGAAACTTCTTGTTTTTATCGGGGAAGTCTCAATTCCCAGTCCCCTATACCAAGCATATTCTTTCCCAGCCTTTTCAAATGCATTCTTCGAACAGTTGGCCTCCTCACTCTCAGTTTCTCCAACAATGATTGACTTCCCTAGAAACACGGGTAAATTCACAGAGGAATCATTTTCAACAATAAAAGGGATTAAGGAATCAAGTACCACTAAAAGAGTGGACTCCCCCTCTTTAGGTTCCCTATAGCCAGGAGGACAAATAGGAATACTCAATATTCTAAGAGAAGAGTGCAGGGTACTGTGGTCGTCAGTCTATGCGACAAAATCAAGAGAAGGACTACAACAGCTAAACTTATCACCTGAGGGAGAGAGACTGACAGAGGTGGACTCAGGAATCACAATCGGAGAGGTATCATGGATAGGACACAGAGGTTCAGGGCTTTCGAAAGACTGGTCAGAAAGTCCAATACAATCCTTAACACTCGGAAGAGATGGGGTATCCTTCGTAGTTACATTCTTCAGCCACACTGAAGAATTAACAACCTCTCTTTCCCAAACAAGCAAGGAATTAAAAAAGATAGGACAGTAAGTATGTAGCTTACCTGACACTAATTTTTTACAATGCTTGTAACTGGTGTCTGCACAATCAGGTTGAGTCGCCTCGAAACCAGAAAATCACGTCTCCATTGACAAGTCAAGCTTGCTAAAATACTAATCAGAATCATCCTGTATCAAATCTACAACAGTAAAACCTTTATAATCTCTCCTGAGATGTGCAGTACTCTGATAGTAGCTGCATCGAAAGGGGACACTAAGGTAATCCAAATTTTGTCGGATATGAGTACCCCTCCATTCAATATCTAAAGTCTCTGGCAGTCCCTGGTGTATGTCCATTTCAACTAAAACCTTACAAACTTTACGAGCAAAGGCACCAAGACTACCTCTATCCACCATTAAAAAATTTCCAAGGGCATTCCCAATCGCCGAAAGTGCCCCCTCATTCCAAAAAAACAGTGGGAGTCCCAGTAGTAAAACCCAGAAATGTCGGAAGGAGAAATATTTTGTTTCTGGGTTGAAATCTACCCTCCACCTTTTGAGCATAAGACTGTTAGTTCCATTTACCCAAGTCCCCTCTAACAGTGTAGCAACATCCTCGGGACATTTGCACAGAAAACCTAACCAACCTTTAGTTAGAAAAAAGACTTTCAACACATAACCAATGACCGGTAACCAAGCCCACTCTAACCAGACTGAAAACTTCTCCACATTAAAATTACTATAGGCAAATCTACCAACAATCCCACAAAGGGCCATCTAACAAGTTTCCTCCAGGCCTATATCATAACCTAGGACCATTCTTTTAACAATTTTTTTTGCCGCCCACTATCTACGTCCCTTGTGGATAGTAGCGACGCTTTTTTCTTTAAGGCTCGAGGGTAATGTGGACGAGCTCTCCTCGCCTTTCTGAGAGTTAAACCCCAACACCGGGTTCCTTATCGCACGCAAAGAAACAATGCCAAAAGGTAAAAATGAATCCAAAGAAGGTGCTAAACCTGAAATCTTACTACGGTTGAAACTCGGAACAGGAGACTTCGCAGGTATTTCTTGTCTAACAGGATGAAAACTCACAGAATCCCCTCCAATAATACTCGTAGTATCACTTTTCACCTGCCAATATAAGTCCTCTAGCTCATTTAATAATGCATTTACTTTATTATTTATTAACTCCATTCGGCTAAGTGCCATATGGGCTCCACTAGTAATCCACTAGAACCAAAGGACGGAGATCGACGGATGTGAAAAACCCCAGATTCCAAGGAGAAAGGGGAGTTAATGGCTATGCTCAGTGTAAGATTTCAAGGTAACCACCTGTAATGCATTAACCTAACTCTACGGCAAAGGAATAAAAAAGTATAATGGAGACAAGACTTCGGAACAGTTACCCAAAAGGGTAACTAACTCACAGAGTAACTTAGTAAGCCCAGAGGGAATTCGGACCACCAAACAAGCCTAAAAAACCGATACCGACAAAAGAGACACGATTAGTAAAGAGGTAACAGAGAGCAAGCACCACTCACCAACATTGTACCACTTAAACAAAGTAACTTCTCGAAAAAATATTAAGTATTTTATTAAGATAAAAAATATTTTATTACCACATAAAACAAATAGAAGAGTGGATTAATAAGTAGACAAACTCAATCTTTCTCATTATTATTTTTTAAGACAAAGTTCCAACTTGATTTATTCTTTTTTTTTGCAATTACCCTAATCTAGGAGTCTTGAAATTGGCCAAAGCTTTTAGAGTAGAGATAAATTTCCATGATGGGAATTCTCATCAAGTAAAACTATAATTTATAATAATATTTTTCAATATTTATAGGAGAATTTATGTTCGAAAGAGAATGAATTTGTCCACTTATTAAGTTACTCCAAAAATAACTATTAAATCTTTCCAACTAATTTATTTTTCCCACCAGAGATAGTTTCACTCTTAAATTGTCAAATTTATGTATCACTTAAATAACAAGTGAAAAATAACCTCTCCAAAAAGAACTTTCATACAACTAATAAATTTAAATATAGCTTAAGAGATTAATTACCAACTTATAAATGAGAAAACAAACTTATGCAATTTACAAATTTTAATATAGTTAGACAATAGAGAGGATTGCAATGTAATAAAAAATTATAAAATTCGTATCATTCTTAAATTTTAAAAAGTTTGGATGAACAATTTCTAATGAATTATTTGAGTATATGGTTTTTATTCTAAAAATTATTTTAGAATATTTAATTATATAATTAAGGTTAATAATTTAATATGTAATAATGATGATGGTGATTATCATTTATTAAAATTAATTTTATCTAGTTATTTTTAAGAAAAACTAAGAAGGGCTTAATTTATTTATTTTAACATTGTGTTTTTATAATCAAAAAGATTAGAAAAAAACTTACCTAAATCTCTATAGTTTTAGTGAGTTAACGGATTATGAAAATCATTAATATCATAAATATTGTGAAATTGAGATTAAAATTTAATGTGATATACTTACGATATTATAAGAAAGAGTGTTTTTTTTTTCCAAAAAAAAAATTAACTCAATTATATTATTTATATAATTTGTTTACAATTCAGTACACTACAAATGATCATTACAAATGCAAATTATACGCCCTCTCCAACGCTAAAGGCAATCCCAAAAAACCATCCAACATTAATGTATATGACAGCCAAAACCAGACAGATACATGTCTCTAAGAATAAAAAAAATTCAAACAAAACTAAAAAAAGATACAAAATAAAATTCGAAAAAGTGCTTATGAGTTTGGTTATCATCTCTTTAAAAAAAAAACAAAAAAAAATTATATGATCATAAAAAAAAATTGAATTAGTTTTCATTTCTTTTTAAAAAATTAAAAAAAAAATTGAATTAGTTTTCATTTCTTTTTAAAAAATAAAAAAAATTATATGATCATAAAAAAAATTGAATTATATATAATTTTAGGATAGTTTATTTATGACTCATGCGAGTCAAATTTTAACTTATCATCATTTTGTTTTGTCTAGAGGCTTGTCACTTTATTTAGGTAAGAATGATGATCCACCTTAGTCTTTTTGTTTTCTTTTGTATGTGATATTTTTATACTTCATAGAAATGTAAATATTTTATTTTTAATTTTTCAATTTTAAGTTTTTATTATAAATGAGGGTAATATCTTGTTGAATGTCCCAAAGTTTTAATCATTTATTAAGGTTTTTCTTCCAACCTTTTTTTAGTAAAAGATTAATTAAGCATTATTGCATGACAATGATGGAAAACTTGTCTTGATTAAGTTTTTCCAATTTGTGTTTGTATACACTATATCTTTTTAGAGCTCTACATTCTAAAAAATGAGGTAGGGATTCAATTTTGAATTTGTAAGTAATGAATTGCTTCTGGATTTACTCAATCTTATTCTTTCGAGCAATACTTCCACCCCAAACCTCACATCCTTAGAGGATCACCAATATTATGAAGATAGAGAAAAATAATTTATTTTTATTCCAATGCTAAAGTTTTCTATGATAGTTTTCCATATCCTAATGTGCCTTTAATATTATAAATATTATTTTTTTCAGTACTTAGATTTCAATAATATAATTGAGATTAATACATAATTATTTATAAGAGTTAATCATTTTTGAAATTTCACAACTTAATTACTTTTTAACATCTCTTTGTTAAAGAAAATCATAATAATTTTGAGACTTTCAATTTAAAAAATATATATATATATTAAATTACAAGTAAAAGTTATGTTTTAAAAAAATATTTAAAATAAACTAAAAATAATATTTATAAGTGTCAAATTTCAATATAATTTGAGAATTTTTACTACTAATTATCATTTCAATATCATTTGAAAGATTTGACAACCAATTTATCATATTTATAATTTTCAAAATTTAGTATAAATTTTTCAAAAATTTAATTACCAATTTAGTTAATTTTAATTCAATTTATTAAACTATATATAAAAAATAACATATATGTGAGCAAGCTCACATATATGTGATCAATTTTTAATATAATTTTATTAATTAAATTTTAATATAATTTTATTAATCAAATTTTAATATAATTTTACTATTTAATTATCATTTTTTATTACAAATAAAAATTTGACATTTCAATAAAAATTCCACATTTCAATATAATTCAATAGGTTTGACAAACTCATTATATGCTAATAATGTTTAAAAAGTTTGAATAGGTTTGACAAACTCATTATATGCCAATATGAGTTAAAAAGTTTGAATGATCAAATTTTTTGAACTATCTAGAAAAGTTTTCCATAGAGTATCACTTAAATTTTAATTCCTTCTTAAAATGTACCAAAAAACATTCATATCACTTTCAAATTTAAAATTTGTAAATTTCTTAAAATGTATCTAAAAACATTTCTATCACTTTCAAATTTAAAATTTGTAAATCCCTTATATTGTAGAAAAAAGTTTACATTTTAAAATAATATTACTTTGTTTTTTCCAATAGAAACGGCAAAACAAGTTTGGAAAGTTTGCCACATTCTTAAGTTAGGCATCAAAGTTGATTTTTGATAATATTTTAGTATAATAAAAAATGGAAAAAGACATCTACACAATTATAAAATTTAATTTGAATATAATTTAAGAATATTTTTTCAATTAAGTATAAAAATTTTATATTTCAAAAAATATTACATTTATTTTAATAATTAAAAAAATATTCATACTATTTTTAAATTTAAATATCATTTGAACTAATTGTAAATAGGTGATGATTTTATTATAATTGTAAATAGGTGATAATTGTAAATATTCATACTATTTTTAAATTTAAATATCATTTGAACTAATTTTTTTTTTTTACATAAACAGGTGATGATTTTATTAGAAAAAAAGAGGGCTATGAAAAGTAGTTGCAGTCATAATTACAAAACTTATAGGGATTCTTGTTTCAAATTCTGAAATGGAAACTAGACTATTTGCATATATCTATGTTTCTGATAATAAAAAAATGTCATACAATCTAACAGTAACTTGCCATATATTGAAGCCGCTGGTGAAGTTGTTCATTTGAGGCTCTCAGCTCTCTGATTGCCTCTTGTTGATCTCGAAAATGGTCTTGAAGGACAATAAGAGCACAATTTGGACAGTCGCAGCTTTCCCAGCTGCATCTCAACATTCTCTCGTTCACTAAATTCCAGAAGACATAGATTTGAGGGGACCTGGATCTATGTGAGATCCAGAAGATATTGATAAAATGATTATGTTCCTTCATCCTCTTCAAATTGTTATGCTCACAATTCTTCTCGACGACAAAGTTCATAATTGATCCCCACGAGCTAAAGGACAACTCCAATGTTTGAAATGATAGTTGATGAGGCAGCTGAGTGACTCTATGTGACGCTAAAGCAATTGAATTTGTAGCCATGACTGGTACGATGCCATGAGAGGGGTGCAACCTACAATAGGCTCAAAGTTAGAATTTGTCCATACCTTCAGAGTTTCGTTGCTTATTCTTCTACCTAGGAATTGACCTGCTAATGTCAGGTTTTCCATCTCTAGAATCTCATTAAGCCTTTTATTTTCTCCCAAAAGCAAGTTGTCTGGATCCTACATATTTTTTTACAAGTCTACAACATTTTTGTTTCCTCCCACCCTCCAAATTTTGTGAGGCTAAGCTCTCTAGATCAAGATTTGGGGAGCCACTCACATGTTTTTATTCCAATAATTCTCCAATGAATCTCGACTCTATTAGTCAGTGATTTTTTTTGTATGTGCCATAGAAGGAGATTTCATAATCTCTACAAGTATCAACTAGAGTAAATGCATCAATGGTGTTATCATTACACTGTAATAACCCCTCAGACTCTCTTGGCCTTTTATATTAAAGCTGAAGGAACTTTAAAATTTGACTAGTGGACTTCTCGGGGGATTTCCATCTCAACAATAAAGAACCTTGGGAGTTACCTCAACAGTCTTTTAACCCCTACCCTTGATAGAGAACCATCCTATATGTGGTTATCAGATAATGTTCCTGTCATTTCACCAATGATGGCTACAATATCCTCTTCCAGCTAGTGCAACCCAAAGTGGGAGGTCTTTCGTAGATCTGACTGTGTTGCCATGTGTGCAAGTGACCAGGCTAGACCATATATTGTGGCCTTCTAGTGGATCATCCGAGTAATCTAACACCTCATCCTCCAGTATTGGCATGTGGGAAAACCTTGCTTGCCTCCTATCACCCTTGTCATCGTCACTAAGAACCATGCAAAAACCTTGTATCATTTGCTTGCAGTTATCCTAGTTCCATTCCCTCCCAAGTTAGAGATATTTAAAACCTTAATCTTCTATGTTTGCATATGAATCTGTTATATCTTTTAATATTGATCTAAAATTACATCAATTATTGAAAAAGAATTTTTTAAACCATAACCAATATTACCACATTTATACAAAACCTTTGTGCTTTTAAGAACACACATAGAAGGTCGAAGAAATTGAATGCACGGGGTTTACAAAACCATTCCTTGGACTGGACACATACTCAAGCTTTTGATATATTTTGGGGATTCATATTTTACTCACCTTGACTCTAGGCCCATGCTTAGACAAAACTAGACCACAACAAAAGCTAAAAAAAAAACAAAAAAACTATTAACATAAATTATAAAATTGAAAATTTCAAAAATACTATCGAAAATTTTCACCATACTTCATAAATAAAATTTGAAAACAAGATAGTATTAAAAGGAAAAAGGAATCCCTGCTTTAAAAAAAAATAGAGAGAAATAAGAGGAAAAAGGTTAAACTAAGATAAACAAAAGAAACATTGGAGAAAAAATATGATAAGTGAATCTTACTTTTTTCCCACAGGAAATTTCTGAGCTCATAACTGGAAAAAACTTATAATGTAGGCAACATCCATTACATAGCAAGAAGAGGACAAATTCAAAATTAGAGGTATTGTCCCTCATACTTTGCTGCAAGCTATGGCTAAAGAGACCAACACACTTTAAGTAGTCTTCAAAAAATTCTACCTCTAAAACAATTAAAACATCTTTAAGTATAGATTGGGCCTCTCATGACCATCCTCCCATTGGTTATAAGCAGCCACTTTGGATAATCTGTCTGCCTCTTCATTCCCTTCTCTGAATATATGTGCAAAATTTATATTCTTGAAATAAGTGAGAGTGTATTTAATCCTTTCCTTCCAGCTTTCTAGTGCTACAACCTGGAGAGCTCCCTTCTGATTTAGCCACTCAATAACTATCTTAGAGTTCCCTAGCAAAAGTAAATATGGAATTGACAATCTTACATGCAAAGTTAGAGAGGCCCAAGCCCCCAAAAGTTTAGCCCTAGTGTTTATTCGTCGACCGCAGTTTAGAGTCCACAAAATTGAAGTGTTACTATTAATATTTATCATACCTCCAACCCCACTTTGTTCACCAAACTGTTGTGTTTCCTCATCGAACCATCCAATGGCTCTATCCTCTGGAATATGCACATGTACAGTTTGAGGAAGAGAGTATTTTGCCTTAAATCCATAGTTGCTCGTTGCACCAATAGCTTTGAAAACTATCTTCTGTATTGAAGGGGAACCTGCCTCAAAGATTGTCAAGTTTCTTTCAAGCTAAATAAACCAGCATAAGAAGGCATGCATAGTAGGAAAATCAGAATTCTGCTTTGCCCAATTTTCGAAGCATTCATTCACTTACTGACCATTCCATCCACTCAGCGCATTCTTTTACCTTATTCCATATTTAAATAGTGAAAGGACAATTCACAAAGAGATGCTTACCAGACTCCCTCTTGTCCTTGCATAGGAAGCAAATCCTTGGCCCCACCCAACCTCTTTTTTGTAGATTTTTCCAGGTTAGAACTTTATTTTCCGCTACCAACCATGAAAATAACTTAACTTAGTGAATCTTACTTATAACTTAAACATAGGAAACATGAATCCCTACTTTAAAAAAAAAATGAGAAACATAAGAGGAAAAAGGTTAAACGAAGATAAACAAAAGAAACATTGAAGAAAAAATATGATTAGTGAATCTTACTTATAACTTAAACAGTGTTCTTAAAGGTTATCTAGAACATATCAAAATATGAGGTTAAGCTTAAGTTAAATAACTTTAATTAACATATATTGTTTAATCATTCTTACTGAGTGGGTTAACTACTTTATTGTTTTAAAGGTATGCATAACATCATTCATCCTCATCCTTTTTATATGGAGTGGGCTAACTGGGGAGCAATTTTCCCTCCTGAGTTACTTTTCCAGCAGGTTTTCCGGCCGTCTGCTTTTAAATTTCCGGCCAATCCAGAACTCTGATTGATTTTCTAAGCATCCGGGTTGGTTTAAAATGGGGAAAATCCCTTGGGATAAGGATTTGAAATGCATGAAATTTTGATCCATGCGAAACTCAGACTACCCCTGAAAATTTAGCCGAAACTCAGACTACCCCTCAAAATTTAGCCGAATTCAAGCCAGTTTTTTACCTGAAAAATGAAATTATGGAGAGAAGATTGCTCCCTAATTAGCCTACTCCTTTTTATATTACACAATTTTAATCAATTTTATATTAATAATTTATTAAAAATATTTAATACATATTAGCAACAGTTTATTTTATTTTTTTAAGCACTTTGGTAACTACTTTAAGAGGACCCTAAATGGCCATTTGTCACTCGTTAGTGTTCATTTCTTAAAGTAACTTGTCACTTTAGCACAACTATTCCATTATATCTAATGCAAGAGGTTGGCCATTTCTTTAGGTAGCCCGCTAACTATTTACATTACCTTCCCATTTTTTATTGAAAAATAAATACCTTTGCTAGATTGAGTATCCATTAAATGGACCCATMTTTTTTTTTTAATAACCTTTGCCAATTGAATATTGGTTAAATGAAAAAAAATACATATAATTTTAAGGATGACTTTAGAGTTTTTCAAAGGGTGAAAATGATTGTACGCATTGTTTCAAATTTGAAAGCGTTCACGGTAAGTTATTTGGAATGCATTTTATATTATTATTATTATTATTATTAATAAATAAATTAAAAAAAAATAAAAAAAAAAATTTTTTTGATTAATATTGATTAAATGAAAAAAAATACATATAATTTTAAGGGTGACTTTAGAGTTTTTCAAAGGGTGGAAATGATTGTACGCATTGTTTCAAATTTGAAAGCGTTCAYTGTAAGTTATTTGGAATGCATTTTACATTAATATTTTTTTTTTAAATAAAAAAGGTGGAACCTGCTATATTAGATAGACAAAACTTTTACAGAGTATACATAAGAGTAGGTCTGATAATACCCAAAATGCTGCCGATTATCGGAAACCAGCATATATAGAGGGCAAGTAGCAAATAGAATTATAGAACATAAAAACTGATTGGCATCTGTCCTGCCCGGAGGAAACCAGGACAGATGTCTATGGACTGAGTACACATAAAACAACAACATAGTAAAACTAAGAGCCAAGAGAACATGAAAAACCTAGATGCCTGGTGACTTGTCATCCTCGCCAGTCTGTCGCGTGGTCCCAGCCAGATTGACGAAAGCTTGCGCGCAGAGGGGGCATTTTCGCTTGGCTGGCACGTTGGAAAAAGCGTCGAGGAACATGTCCATGCGCTGGCCCATGAGGAGGGCCCGATGCTCCAGGTCAGACAGGTGTCCACGAAGGTCGAACATTAGTGCTAGGTGCGCCTCTCGGATGAGTGAACCATGCATGTTGCCACCCACGTCCATCGCTGCTCCAGAACCCTCATCGAACCTCCCTTGCTCCGCTTCTACCTCTGCCCCCTTTGTGCCTGCTTTGTCCGCATGTGTGTTATGGCAGTTGCAATTGTCGTCACCAGGCCAGGGTATCTCCTCTACAATACAGTCGGGGGTGTCGTCTACCAGTGTCGGAGTGGGTCTGCATTCCTCCCGATGGGTCTCCACGCGGGTCTCCTCAATAATCAGCTGGTCCTCCAGGACCGGTTCTTCCTCCACTATATAGGGGGGAAACTCCTCCCCAAAACCAGCTTCCTGCATGGCTCCCGGCGCATTCTCCTTGACGTCTCGGCTGCAACCAACTCCAGGCTCAACGATGATGGCAAGCCGTGCCAATTTCTTTGCCCTGGCTTCCTTCCTGAGAATGGAAGTCGCTAGAGTCAAGGCGCGTTCCAATTTCTCCTTTCGACGCCTCTGCGCCTTCTGTGCCTCCCAGGCCGCGCCACGGCGAGGTCTGCCTCTCTTGCGAACCATGGTGATGGAGCAAAGCAGATGTAGGTGAAGGCAGATGAGCCAGGGCGAGAGCAATTGCAGGTGCGAAGCACGGGCAGGTGAGCTCTGTCTCGCTAAAGTCAGAAAGAAATGCAGCGAGGTTGCACAATGCCAGGGCACGGTGAAGGCTGGACCGCACCAGTGCGTCCAAGCAATAAACAAAGCCGAGGCAGGTGCAGTCCCGCTCTGCCTAGGCAAATTGAAAACCAAATAATCCAGAGCCGAAGTCATCCTTTCACATTTAACCTTTGCCATCCCGGGAGTGCATAGGTCGTAAATAATCGCTCGAGGGAAAGGTCCCTCCGTCCTGCAACTGCAGTGATGGCCATCACCCATCGTTAATACATACTCGTGGGTGGCGGCCATCGGCATTTATGCCTGGGACGAGTGTGCATCCACCTGTACCCCTATCCCTACGTGTCACCCCATCCGGGTCCTGAATTTTACATTAATATTAATAATAATAATAATAATAAAATTTGATTATTATTGTCGGAATTTTGTAATTTACTTATTTTAGAATATGATAATTATTTAAAGGGGGAAGGGACTGAGAGTGAGGGTCAAAGCTTAGCAGAAAGGAAGCCAAAAGATAGTTAGAAGACGGTATTGGACGGGATAATCCAATGTCTTGAGAAATAGTCGGAGGAGCCACCTCTCTTGACGAGACCTGTTGTAGTGTCATCCCATCGCCATTACTGAGATTGTGTGAAGGAGTTGGTGTTGATACTCATCCCAGTATATGAACTGCTCAGAGTAAATTCTCGGCACTAAGTAACCGGAGAAGATGGATAACTAGCCCTTTGCCAAGTGTCCTTCGACCTTCCACAAAAGCACTATTCACTCAACAAAATTAATTATCATTTTTTATTACAAATAAAAGTTTCACATTTCAATATAATTCAACAAACGCATTATATGCCAATATAATTTAAAAAGTTTGAATGATCGAATTTTTTGTATCTAAGAAAGTTGACCCTACAGTATCACTTAAATTTTAATTCCTTCTTACAATGAACCCTAAAACATTCTTATCACTTTCAAATTTAAAATTTGTAAATTTCTTATATTATAGGTAAAAGTTTACATTTTAAAATAATATTACTTTGTTTTTTTTTAATACTTTTGCAAAGTTTGTCGCATTCTTGAGTAATGCATGAAAGTTGATTTTTAATAATATTTTATTATAATAAAAAGAATGGAAAAAAACGTCTACATAATCATGAAATTTAAATTTAAATATAATTCCCCCGGATGGGGTGTTACTGGGACACACCTGGCAAGTAGAGGAGGTCGGCACCAGCCCACAAGGCATGGAGCCACGTGACGGGCTCGTGCCACCGCCCGCCACCCCCCTCCAGCATTAATACGAACCTCACCCGACGTAAATGCTCATTTACGCGCTTCCCCTCTTCTACGAGCGCCTTAGCATGGCTCTGCCGTAGATGGACTTCTCCCGACTATGTTCGAAGGTCGAAGGTCTCCTCCCTTCGCGATCATGGATTGATACGACTTGCTTCTTACGGCTCTTGGCTAGCCTTACCTGTCTCCACGCCCTCCACTTCAGTCTGCTGCACCTTGCTTCCTCGAACAGCCAAATGCCACGCCCGAGGGGGAGGCCGAGGCAAGGCTCCTCATGGAAACATCGCAGGCCCTCACTCTCGCCTCCTGACTCACCTTCCATCTGCTCCTCCCCTCCCATCCAGCCCGAACCTTCCCCTCCACCCCCTTCGTTGGTGTCGCAGCTGCACTTTTTGGCAGTTATCCCACGGACGATGGACGCACCCCCGCATCTCTATATCGCCTCCACCCTGCCTGTACCAGACCCTACGCCAGTCTCTGATCTCCCAAGAAGCTCTTGCGGCGCGCCCCCTCCTCCCCGTAGGCCAGGGAACTTTGAACACCAGCCATCCGACTCCTACAATGGAGTGCAGCTTCGAGATAGCTTAGACATTATCTACGGACTGGTGTTTGAACTTCGACAGGGGGTGGAGGACCTCCAGTTCCGCTTGCAGTCCACAGATGATAAGTTAACGACCCTTCTTCAGCTCCTTGCCTCTATGCGCGAGGCCTTCCCCTCTCACCTGGCTGGAGCAACCTCAGAGGAGATGCCCCGTACAACAAACGATGGTGGAGACGCCAAGGAACAACGCTCAGTGGAGAAGGGGCTGGAGCAAACTGGGTGCAGGACAACAGAGGTAGACTTGGCAAGTCGACAGCTGCAGGATACGACTACAGATGCCGAGGGAGCTGCAGACAAGGTGACAGGCGAGGTGCTATGGGCAACGGAGGTGGCGTATGTCGAGGAGGAACCTTGGCCGGGGGACCTCCACGCCATGTGGTCGGGCTACTCGCCAGGTGTTTAAGCTTGTTTTTTTATGTGCAGTTATGGTAGCTTCTGTTAGTTTCCATGGGGGAACAACTCACCTAAAAATTTTCTATCTTAGTTATAGAACTACTTTGCTTAACTCTTATGTTGGCCGGACTGGTTTCCCCTCTGTTGGGGCAGTCCGGTAATTACAGTATGACTATGGATGTAATCTGGAACTCCAATCTGGTTTTGGCAGGACTTTAATATACAATATTTCTTACTTAAAATATATATATATATATATATATATATATATATATATATATAATTTAAAAAAAAAATCAATTAAGTATAAAAAAATTATAGCTCAAAAAATATTACATTTATTTTAATAATTAAAAAAATATTCGTATTATTTTTAAATTTAAATATCACTTCAACTAATGAATTAATGTTTCAAAAGAAATAAATATAATATAATATAATAAGATGGATGTCAATTTTAAATATCATCATAAAAATTGATATATCTAAAAAAAATATTGTTTTTTTAAATAATCATTTATCCTTTTAAGGTTTATAAATCAATTCCGTCTTAGTGAATATTAATAATCTTCATCATCTTCAAGAAAGCATTTAATTTTGTACCAAGTTTTCTCCTAAATAAAAAAAAAAAATCAAATTAAATATTACTTCCTAAAAAGGAAAAAAAAACACTAATATAGTTATTAATATAAATATCACTTCCTAAAAAAGGGGAAAAAAAACATTAATATAGTCATTAATATAGCCATGACTGGTATGATGCCAATAGAACTAGATCAGGCTATCGGCATACCTGCCGATATGAAAGCACACTTTGACGGGTGTCAGGAAGATGCTGTCAGGTGTCAGGTTCGTTGTCAGCGGTTTATGAAATTTTTTTGTTACGAATGTTTTTTACTATGTATTCATTTATGAATAGCCGTCACCTTTATAAACATCGCCGACTCTTTTGCAATAACACATTCAATTGATGGACCAATCAATTGATAGATAAATACTTTTTTAAATAATATGAAAATAAAT
>WSFP011425132.1:0-22410 GCA_009831015.1 Picea engelmannii | reverse complement strand
ATCAAGGGAATCATATCAATCAATTACTTGACATCAACCAATGACATCAATCAAACCAAACCATTTACATCAATGACATATGATCCAACAATCTCCCAAGTAATCAAACCATTGGCATCAATGACAACATGATCCAACATCTTATTGAGGAATATCAAGAGGAAGAAGATCCAAGAAATGTTCAAGAACCAGATATTGAAGGAGAGCATGACGTAGTAGGTCTAGAAATCAAATCTGATGCATACACAAAGCCATTAACTATGCACAAAGTGAATATTGGTGATTGTTGGAACGATGAGACTGTTGAAAAAACTACAAACCTACTGCGTGAATATCAAGATCTCTTTATGAAACCTTTTCAGAGATGAAGAGGATAGCTAGAGAATTGGGCGAGATGAATATATCATTAAAACCAGATGCTAAGACAGTAAGACAAAGACCTTATAGATTGAATCGAGAGTATAAGGAAAAAGTGAAAGTAGAGCTTGATAGAATGATAGAAGATGGTATCATTGATCCTGTCACAGATTCCGAATGGATAAGTCCAATGGTGGTTCAGGATAAGAAAACAAGGGGTATTATAATTTATGTCAACCTAAGGAAGTTGAACGATTCATATTTACATGACCCTTTTCCGACTCCCTTTATAGATGAAGTGTTAGGAAACGTAGGAGGGCAGGAGGCCTAATCCTTCATCGATGGATTTTCAGGATATCATCATATAAAGATTGTGTCAGAAGACATAGATAAGATAACATTTGTGACATAATAGGGAAGCTACCAGTACACTATGATGTCATTTGGGTTAAAGAATGCACCTGTTGTGTTTTCTAGACTAGTTGTTGCAGCCTTTAAGGAGTTTATTCATAAGTTTCTTGAAGTGTACTTAGAAAATTGGACAAGGGAAAATTTTAGGGGTTAAATTTCTCCCATGGGATAATTTTCCATGCTTTTTCCCAAAAAATGATTCTCCATTCTAAAAATTATTCACCTAAATTCTATAGGAAAAATTATTTTACCTTAAAAATCACCAAAAGTTTATAAAAACTACATAAAATCCTTAGAAATTTGAATATTTTAACAAAAATATTTCCAAACATTTATAGTTGACATATAAAGTACCAGTAAGATTCTCCAAGGTTTCTACATTTCAAAATAAATTTCCATCCTTAAAATTATCCCTGAATTGGATTGTGTTTAGCCTATTGAAAGACCATATAGAAACTCTATGGTTGATGTTTGATAGATGTAGACAATATCAGATCTCATTAAATTTGAAGAAATGTATTTTATGCGCACCGTTTGGGATATTTATAGGTCATGTTGTATGCAAGCAAGGTTTGTTGGTTGACCCTACCAAGATAGTAGTAATTATTAATTTTCTACTCCCTGAATTGGTGAGATAGTTGAGAACATATTTGGGTCATACATGTTATTATAGGAAATTTATTAAAGGCTCTGCACAGACTACAGCTCCAATGGAAAAGTTATTGAAGAAAGAAGATAAGTTTTAGTGGAATGAAGACTGTCAACAGGGTCTAGACATATTGAATCATAAGTTAGTAATTGCACACATTATGGTGTTCCCGTATTAGCAGAAAGTGTTTCACGTTCATGTGGATGCATCGTCGATAGAGCTCATTGCAATGTTATCTCGTCCAAGAGAGGGAGAGTTAGACCATCCAATTTTATTTGCTAGTAGGAATTTGTCGACTGCTGAGAAGAATTACATGACAACAGAAAGGGAAGGCTTGGTAATGGTTTATTCCTTGAAAAATTTTAGAAAATACTTGTTGGGGTCCCATTTCAAGATGTATATAGACCACTTTGCACTGAGATACCTAGTGAACAAGCTAGTTTTGGAGGCTAGAATCTATAGATGGTTATTATTGTTCCAGGGGTATGATTTTGAAGTGATAGTAAATCCAGGGAAACTGAATGCAAGACAAAACCATTTGTCATGAATAATGAAAGGAGAAGATGCAAGGAACCTAGATGAGAGTTTACCAGATGCACATTTATTCTTAGTTAAAATGGTAAATGATCATTTTTCATAAATTTTTCAATGCTTTAGTACAGGAGTGGATCCAACCGACATGACAGTAGCACAAAAGAATTAATTAGTGGTTAAAGCAATGGATTATCATTTTATCACAGGAAAATTATACAAGTTAGGTGTAGGTGGGATATTATGACGATGTGTGCTAGAACATGAAAGACAAATAATCCTAACAAAGTCACATAATGGAATTGAAGGAGGTCATTATACATGAAAGGAAACAACACAAAAGATATTACATGCAGGACTATGGTGGTCCACCCTCCATAAGGATGCGAAGGAATATTTTCAGAGCTGCGACATTTTCCAGCAAGTAGGGAGGTCATCGCAAAGGGATGAGATTTCGTTGAATCCACAAGTCACCTTGCACACATTTGATAAATCATAAGTGGATTTTATCAGATCAATTAATCCACCAACGAGGAGAACATGAGGCAAGTACATAATTACCATGACATACAACTTAACAAGGTGGGCAGATGAAGAACTAATTACAGACTGCAACGTGGAGACAATTGTGAGGTTCTTATTTGAGAACATAGTTACAAGTTTTGGGTGTCCTAAAGTACTTATGAGCGATCAAGGGACTCAATTTTTGAACAAGCCAAATGCAGCATTGACAGAAGAGTTCCAGATTTAGCATCAGAAGAGCACGCCATATCACACTCAAGTTAATGGAACTGTGGAGGCCTTTAATAAGATATTGGAGAATGCATTGACAAAGGTTTGCAATGTAGGTCATGATGACTGGGATTTAAGGATCCCTATAGTGTTATGGGATGATAGAACTATATGAAAAAAGTTGACAGGTTAGACAGCCTTTAGATTAGCATATAGTCAGGAAGCAGTCATGTCCATGGAATTTATTATATTGAGTCTGTGCATTGTTGTGATGGAAGACCTTATAGATTCCGACGCAATAGAAGAAAGACTATCACAATTACTAATAATAGAGGAAGACTAATTTGTTGTAGGATTCCATCAGCAAGTACAAAAGGAACGTGAAAAATCATGGCATGATAAACACATCAAGCAGAAGAAGTTCCAGATAGGAGATCTAGTACTGCTCTATGACAGTAAATTATTACAACACCCTGGGAAGTTTAGAATTCGCTGGCTAGGGTCATACGTGATCAGATATGTGACTGAAGCAGGTGTTGTTCAGCTAGAATAGTTGGATGGACAAGTCATGGAAGGACTAGGGAATGGGAGTTGTCTAAAATTGTAAAAGGATGGTCATCCTTTCACGCACTAGGAAAGTTGTGCAAACTAATTTGTACCATAGTGTACTATAGCAAGAAAAGGAAAAAAAAGAAAGAAAAGCAAGTAAAATAGGAAAAAGAGAGAAACTAGTTCAGGGAAGAAGTAGAAAGTTGAAGAGCCCAAGGAGTTAAGGAAAACCAGGAAAATGTCACAGAAGATAAATAAGCAAGCAGAGGAGCGCACAGGTGAAGGAAGAAATATTGTGAAGACAGAAGAGATCATGTAGAGAAAAAATATCACATAGAGAGAAAAGATCACGCGGGGAGAAGTAATCATGTAGCAAGAGGAGATCGTGCATATAATAGTTAAGATAATTTAAGACAATCCATTGTGAGACATGCAATAAAGAGATACCATGACGAAAAATTAATGGAATTGCGTAACAATAAATACAGATTGGCCGAAATATTTTAACAGGTTTTAAAATTGAACGGATAATTCACCAAAGATACGGAGTTGATGGATCATTAAGGAAGGTAATGAATGCAAACCACTGGTGGATTAGACAAAAATTTTAGGAGAAAAGGGAAGCTCACAGTTGGTGACGAAGTATAAAATAAAGAATACGGTCGATGAGGGAAGGTTATTGTCCGTTAGAATTAACATAGAGAGATGAAGTTACAAAGCCGAAGTTTCAGAGCCGAGTTACAAAGCTAGTTGGATGTAGAGACCAGTCACAGAAGGAAGATGGCACCACCTAAGGAAGCATCAAATTTAGTGTCAATACCAAATAAAAAATGCGTCCAACCCGCCACGATGCCTGTAGTAGAAGAGATATAGGAGGCATTATCCTCAGAATCAAGATTCCCCAACGACTACATACCACCGAGAAATCCATCCACAAAATAGGTCAATTTACAGAAGGAAGAAAAGTACTTGTTCATGGAGCCATTGATTCCAAAGGGATTCATTGTGGAAGGGGACATGTTAGGTTTGATATTAACTTTAAAGTATGTCGACCATGACATCACAGACTAGAAGAACTTTCCATAGTTTTTTTTTTTTTGCTAGTTTATCCATGACCTGCGGGACTAGCCTATGGCTGAGAAACCGTGACTTAGGGGCATATGAGCCATCAAAATCACCTAGGGATCTCACCTGTCCTAAGCCACACCAACCCTTAACATGGCTGGATTTTTTGTCCTCGCAGGTTTCGAACCGGTGACTTTAACATCACAAAGTGCCTTAATAGTGCACTATGTCACCGATTGTCCTACACCTCGGGGATGAACAAGTTTCCATAGTTAGTGCCAAGCAAGTTTCTGAAAAATTACATTAGTTATGAGACTCATATGATATTCATAGAATGACAAGTGTGGCCTAGGGGGTTACAAAAGGTAGGAATTTTGAAGCTCTTTGACATACCTCACTTTGGAAGGAGCCAAGATATCAATGCATGTGTGAACATTCTACTAATTTGTGTGCACGGGGAGATACTTGTAGCTCAATAGGCCCATGTACATTGATATAGACATGATAATATGTATTATCGGTCATTCTTCATAAGGGGAGGACCCTTCATTGTTGTTTTTTGACAAGAATAATGAAAAGACTCTCTCTGAGAGAATGAAGGAGAAATTACATACATTCTATGGACATCATAGATTGGATGTTGCAAGCATATGCAACCCAAAAATAAGGTTTTTGATGCAATCCTTAGGCTGCAAGTTGTTAAGAAAGTGCAGAAAAGATCAAGTCTCAGCAGCGGTCATAGTGGCAACGGAATGATGCATCGAAGGCATCCAGATGCACTAGGTGGTGTTTTTGTTAAATCATTTTTTGATTGATTGTGAGGAAGTGAAGGATAAAGGGACCGATTTCCATTATGCATGGTTACTAATTCTAATAGTGTTATCTCCTTGGACAGAGCCAGATGACACACAATTTTTGGGATTCAGGGAGAGGCCTTGTCTAGTCACGCGATATTAGAACCTATGGTATACTACACACAAGGCATGACAGATGGAAAACAATGTTGCATTCTATATTTATAAGGAAACTATTAGGGACAACATTGAGAAGATGCCACACATACCACCAAAAGTGGTCAATGCATATAAGGCAGTGGTGCACTTTAAAGCATGGCGTCACAACATGTATGTACAAGCAAAGAAGGACCTATATCAACAATGGTTTCCAACACAATACAATTTGACTAAAGAGGATATGGGCCATATTATGGTCGATTGGGACGATGAGTGGAATATTCCACTTGCAGAAATAGGACCATCAGAGAAACAAAACCCACAAATACACGAGGTCAATAAGGATGAAAAATAAGGAGAAGCATAGGAAAGAGGAAAGGACATAGAGTAGACAACCCAGTAGACAACATCGTGCATAGACAGGAAGCGCAAAGAGTTGAAGATAGGGAGATCCATGCCACAATGGACAAAGCAAAAATCCATCAAAGAAGTGGTTATCCAAGATTTAATAGAGGAATATTTGGAGAAGATAGGTGATCAAGTGAAATAAGTAACATATGACATGTTTAAGCATGTAGCACAACAACATGAAGAGATGAACAGACACATGCAGGAGTAGATGGTTGAGTTGTTCCAACTACTAGAAGAAGAAAACCTCACGTCAGGGATACATACAGAGGAGGAACCGACAACAAATAGTGAAAATAATAGGGAGGAGGGGCCATCGATCTATCAGTCATTAGAAGTTGCAAGAAAATGAATATTGAACAAATTAGTAATAGAGGTGGTAGATTTACCCACGACAGAGATGTAGGAACATGCAAGGGAACTAGGTCATATTGACTTAGTGTTATCACAAATACCAATAGAAGTATTGCAAGAATTATAGATGAGCATGACACAAGAGATGAACTCACGTGCAGAGAAGACATCCAGCGAGTTGGTGAAGGTTACCACCAAAAATGTCGCATTGGAGGTAGAGTAAAAAAAGTTAAATAGGAGCACGATGAGGCCGCATGGAAGGTTGAAAGAGTGCATTAGGAATTCGAGAAGGTATAACAAGAACTCCCATAGGCGCATATAGAGAAGGAGGCTCCAGTTGAGGACCAAGTAACAAAGATAAGTGAATCCATTTGGGGCTTCCACACATGAATAGTCAACCTAGAAGCATGTATGACACCCAACACTCCACCTAAAGTAAGGGAGAAAAGGGAGCAGACAATGATAAGAGTGGTGGATAACATAAAGACTCTAGAAGGAGAATGTGCACAAATTTACACAGAAACCATGGGTTTCTGGAAACAACTCAGTGAATACAAGGAGCAACAAGGGATCAGCCAAAATATCCAGGCTGTGCAGGAAAAGGCACAGAGATTCAAAGCAGTAATGAGCACTTTACCACCAGCAGAGGTGGTAATGGTAATGAATGAGAACATAAAGTTGTATTCATAAATGAATCATCTAAGGGTGGAGCAGCAAGATCGTACACAACAAATAGAAGTACTACAGGACGAAGCCTATAGAGTGACAGTTGTAACGTACTCTGCCACCCAAGATAGGCCACATCACACAAAAAAACTCTCTTTAACAACTCTGATACCATAATGTAATGTACCCAACGCTCAATTGAGCAACATTACATGCGGAAACTCATTAAATTATTAAGATTTACTGCTAATTAAATTCCTATAGATTACCAGTCCCAAATCACACATAATAATTGATCATTTGACTGATACCATAGTTCTAAATGCATCTAGTAGCATATATTAAACATGAATACAATTGTTCAAGAAAACAACAAACACACAACATTCATGAATACCATTTACACGACAGAATTAACATAAGAACGAAACAAAAAAACATATATGTTAATGATTAACAAACTGGATGCAAACAAAGCATGAACCTCCCAACTATAGGAACTATTGATCATTTTCTCTCATCAGCAATCCACCCCCAAGTTGAGGATATGAGTCCAAAAGGAGATCTCCCCCACTAGTTATCCACTCTCCACACAGAGCATCCCCAAAACTAGGTTCTAGTCTCACTACAATTCCAAACCTTCATCTCTCTCTTTTCCCCACAACCTGCACTACCCAAGGAATATACCCCCTTCACTGCTCATAGTCCCTCTGGCTATACCATTCATTTATCAGGGCCACTAGTGCATTCTTTTGGCCAAGAATCACTCAGTTGGATACTCTAGGAACTCTTAATTGTTTTATATCTTTTCACAGTAGCCTTCACAAGGATCTAAATAATTTTTTCCACAGAAAATATCACCACAGGCTCACAGCCCAATTTACAGGAACATGGGATTATTTCTCAACATAAAAACATATCCAGACAATGGCTTCCTTCAAGTATGCCATGGTTGGTCCTCTTCCTAGCCCTCTGCTCCCCCTTTTCTCCCCCAAAATCCCCATGTAAAAATTGTCCCTCATCTACCTACGAATTTCCTCTCCTTCCTTGCTTGCTTGACTTCACTCTTCTCAAGGATGATTGTATTTTATCCCATGCTCTCCAATAACTATAGGATGTGACCACTCACACCCACTCTCTTACATGAGTTTAATGATTTTTCTCTCATACACTCAATCAGCAAATAGGAGGTTACACGTAAAGATAATAATTTCAGGAATGTGGGTTGGATTAATACCCATGAATAATTCCCCCTTGGACTCCTCTCTCTTGTGGAATCATATCCCCCATCGTTCTTCATCTCTTTCATATCACAGCCAACAATTATTACTTTTATTAATTATTTCAATGTTCATGATATGCAAATTGACCCCCGGCCACATTAAATCAATACGGCTCTTCACCCCAACAACTCGTCTCACCATCCTAATTCAAGTTTACACAATTACATTATAATTCCTATGGATTAGAAATGGGGATGTTACATCCCCTCCCCCTTATTTTTTCACTGTCCTCAGTGCATAACGTCTTACAGGTGTAATTTTATTTTACAATTCTGGCTCCTCGGCCAATAATCAACTTATAGCCTCTCTATCCCAAAATCACACAGGAATTCCAACCTTAAAAAATTACATAGGCACTTTGGCCCCAATACTACATATACATAGGAACATCTGGCCCCTAAAATCACAAATACAAAGGAACCCTGATCCAAAACATACACATAAGCCACTGGCATTCTCCTACAACTATCCCGATTTCCACCAGCTCTCTTCCCATTGACCTGCCCAACCCAAGGAATGGCGTCCCATTCGTTTATCAAGGTTGACCCAAGGAATGTTCCCCCTTTGTTGTCCTCAATCCATTGGGCTGCACCATTCATTTATCAAGGATGTACCATCTGTTTATCAAGGTCTCTCTGGAATAGGTAGCTAGGAATCTCTCAATTGAGAACTCAAGGGACTCACTGCTAGGAAGAATATCATCAAAAGTAACCAACAACAACCTTGTTGATTTCCACCATCTCTCTTCCTCTTGACCTTCCCAACCCAAGGAATGCACCATTCTTTTATCAAGGATAACCCAAGGTATGTACCATTTGTTTATCAAGGCTAACCCAAGGAATGAGCCATTCTTTTATCAAGGTCTCTCTGGCACAAGTAGCTAGGAATATCTCAGCTGGGAACTCAAGGGACTCACTACTAGGAAGAATATCAGTAAAAATAACCAGAAAAAACCTTGTTGCTTCAGTGTAGCTCACACAAGAGTGCACTCTTCAGGCCTGACAACCTAGTTCTTCGACAGTGCAACTCACACTATATTTCTCTCTTCAGTTCTGACAACCTGGTTCTTAGGCAATGCAACTCACACTAGAGTTCACTCTTAAGGTCTTATAACCCAATTCTTCAACAGTGCAACTCACACTAGATTTCACTCTTCAGGCCTAACAACCTAGTTGTTCGACAATGCAACTCACCCTCTAGGATTAGGCATCCATTTTATTGTTATATAGTTCCTCAGGCGATCCATCATTTTTCAATGTGTTCTCACGTAGACAAATGAAAAATTGTTTCTAGAATTCCACTAGCAATATATAACCTGTGGAAATCATCCCATATGCATTACATGCATACAATTAACATGAGACATCATCATATAATTATAAAATTTCAAATATGTTTTACACAGGAAACATAATTTCCCAAACATGAGTCTTTTTGCTCATAATTGGTTGGCTCTTGCAAAAGTAGATTTCAGTCTTCCCTACGAGATTACATCCTTTCCATATCCAATACCATTTTTCCTATAACTTCCTCAAATCCATGCAGCCAAACAAATTGTTAGTATATCGTAACAATTTTCAATTATCAATTTCTCAAATCTGGTTATACAAGAAAATAAAAATTCCCACGCACACGATTACTGCTCTTTATGTTTAGTTATTGCAGTAGTATATTTCAATATTTCTTATGGGAATACATCATTGGCATATCCATACCATTCTTCCTGCAATTTCCTCAACTTTATTGCAACCAAACAAGATTATTATCACTCATGCATATTTTTAGCAATTCATGAAATGATATCAGAATTGTATCTACCCAACAATTCAATCATTTCCAACCATTATTCACATTAAAATGACATTCTATTATTCATCATATTATCTAGAATAACACTATCATTCATTGTACATGCATTATCAGTACATCAAGATTTTCACAATGCAATCAAACTTTATCAATAAATAAAACCAATGTGCCAATAATATTGGCCACATCTACACAATGAATTATTGCATTGATTGTGGAATACCATATGTTCATGTCATGTATTCCACCATGTGACTTGGATGGTATGGCCCATGCCTCAATACACCATCCAAAACCTTTCCCACAACCTGTCTAATCCTTTGGATACCTTCCTCTTCAATCCATACATAACACTAGGAACATCATCCCTTAGTGTTATTTAGCGTAGGAAAAAAGGTTGAAGTCCAAAACTTAGTTACATAGGGAATAACCATCATGCACTTGGATAGCACTATATCCTTTCCATATCCAAACTCATCATGGACTCACAAATGACCATCTCAAATGGAATTCATTGTTACAACAAAAGTAATGTCTCCCGACTTAACTCAGTTATGAATTCATAACCAACATAACACAATATTCAATTAAATTTCCAACAAATGCATTCGAGCAACAAATTATATTTTCTAACTCAAGGCCTCCTTCCTTTTTATCAATTCAAATATTGATATTATAATGAGGGAATTCTTACCTTCATTACCTTCAACATTTATACATTATAACAACCCCAAATTCATACTTGCATGGTTGTTATCAATTTACTTGATGCTACCTGATCTTTTACATTTGTAGAAGCTCATCGGCTCCCTTCAAAAATTTTATTGGTCAACATTTTCTCCATCCTCATTTGTATTCATATGGATGGATACCATAAACAACAATATTTTCATGCTATAATCATGTTTCCTAGATACAAATTCCATCATTAGTTTTATTCAAATATCATAGAATCATTATTTCATATATATATATCAGCATACTACTCTTAGTCTATAATCATGCCATCAGCATGTTCAAGCATGTCTACATGCACAAACGCACATCAGTATGCACCAAGCATTTGATCTTTCATGCCTATTTTATGCACATGCATTCTATATTTATTCTATGCATCCTGCATCAATTCTATCACGCACTCCACTGCATATCTATTTCATATTAATCAATTATTTATATTTATTATTGTAGATGGTTGTCTTTTAATTTTTGTAGAACCTTGCTTCCCTATGCACTCCTATTTTTCTCAACTGTGCACCACTGGTCCTTATTCTACACCTATTAGCCAAGCCTCACTTGGTCATTCTGTATTTCCAACCACTAACTGGTCCACTAGTGTTGTCATCTCACAACTACTTTATGCAAAGAATTATGTCCCAACATTTTTTGGCTAAATTCTCAATATTCATATTGTTGTAACATGCACTATTCCAGCTGAATATTAACACTAAAATCTAATTAACCACTTCCCATTTTTCTTGACGAAACCGGCCTTGGAATACCATTATCATTGACTGGCATTTCAACATTCTGAAATACTTCTTTCATGTCTTCTTTCTTACATTATTTTCAACCCATTGCTTTGCTCAATATTAAATATCTCTCTTCACTTCATTAAGTGATTCACTGTGAAGAACTTTTTGGCCATTCAATACCACCCTACTCCAATGGAAATGCCACATTTTTCCATTTGCACTTGTACCTTGCTTTTGTTGCTCACTCTGGTAATAGAGGCATCTTTCTTTCTTGTGTAATTTTACACAAGAGTTGCTAGACCATATATGAAAATTCCTTCTTCCTACATTCCCATGCTTTCTCATAAAGATTATTGATCCATCCATAAGTCACACCTCATCTCATGATATCCTTTCTCCTTCTCTTGCAACAAGCTTTTGTTGCCTTTACTATATTTCTATCTTAAAGGTTATGGAGTCCTCCTTGCTTCTTGTGCATGAAATGGCATTCTTTACTTGTTGGGTTCATACCCTATGTGAAATATCTATTGACATCTCTTTGCAGGCCATTCAATTTATAGAGCATTTGAATATTATTATCCCTTTGATTTTATTTAGACCCTTGACAATGTTGCAACACCTTACCTGGACTTTCCTTTGCAATTATTTGATGCTTCAGCCATCTGCAGAAGCTTGACCTATTTCCTCTACCATTGAGAAGGTTCCTCCAAACTTCGACACTATCTAGAAAATTCTTCACAACAAGTAATTACATGGTTTATGGAATTCGATTCCACTTTTAATTACTTTTCTTGTAGCTCTCTATTACCTCAATCGAATTCTCATAGTGACAAGCTCTTGTCTATCCCTTCTTCCATTTGACTCTGTCTCAACACTCCCCATGTCGACATGCAGACCTATGATCTCTTCTTCATGGTTGTATGATCCTTGACCATATTCCATAACTCCGGTCCTCACATAAGAACTAAATTTTCTTTATGTACCTCTAATTCTGCAAGAAAATTTCATGTAATAATCATTGTTAGAACATGCATATTATAAAAGATTTCATTAATTAGAATACATGTTATTTATTCATCAATTTATGAAGGAAATATTGCACCAATTTGAATTTTGATTTTCTTGATACGGTCCTCCCCGAAACAACTTCACAATGACTATAATCTTGCTCGAAATCGAGTTGTGGTTTAAAAGGTATATTTGAAGTTATTTTACATACCTACAACATCTCCTAAGACCCGAAGTCTCGAATTCTTCTCTCGCACCAAAATCCCTAGTGGGGAACGATCCACCTTCAGATCCGAAGGTCCTGATCGAAAGTGAATGACCTCCTGATAATTAACTCCCTTACAACTTCACATTTCACTTTCTCTCTCCTCCATTGATATATATTAATGGGTCCATCGCGGATCTAAGTCATATTTCTTCTTCATACCATCCAAGAATCCACCACCAACACTTAGTTTCTTTTTCCTTCACGGACTCGGGGACTCATAAAATTGTAACCTTCATTTCATAAGTCCGTCTAAAAAGTCTCAACACTTAACCATTTTTCCACTTCTTCGTGGACTCATAATCTTGTAACCTTTCATTCATAAGTACGTTCAAAAAGTCTCAACAGTTAGTCATTTTTCCACTTCTTTGAACTCAGAGACTTGGGGACTCACGGAATCAAAATATTGTAACCTTTATTTCATAAGTCCATCCAAAAAGTCTCAACACTTAGTCATTTTTCCACTTCTTTGGACTCGCAGTCTTGCAAACTCACAATGTTGTAACCTGTCTTTCATAATTTCGTCCAAAAAGTATCAACACTTAGTCATTTTTCCACTTCTTCAGACTCATGGACTTGCAGACTCACAAACTCACAATATTGTAACCTTTCTTTCATAAGTCCGTCCAAAAAGTCTCAACACTTAGTCATTTTTCCACTTCTTCAAACTCATGGGCTCACAATCTTGTAAATTTTCTTTCATAAGTTCGTCCGAAAAGTCTCAACACTTAGTCATTTTTCCACTTCTTTGGACTCATGGACTCACAATCTTGTAAATTTTCTTTCATAATTCCATCCAAAATGTCTCAACACTTAGTCAATTTTCCACTTCTTCAGACTCCTGGACTTGCCGACTCAAAATCTTATAACCTTTCTTTCATAATTTCGTCCGAAAAGTCTCAACACTTAGTCATTTTTCCACTTCTTCGGATTCGCAGACTTGCAGACTCATGAACTCACAATCTTGTAACCTTTCTTTCATAAGTCCGTCCAAAAAGACTCAACACTTAGTCATTTTTCCACTTCTTCGTACTCGCGGACTTGCAGATTCACAATCTTGTAACCTTTCTTTCATAAGTCCTCCTGAAAAGTCTCAACACTTATTTAGTTTTCCACTTCATTAGACTTGTGGACTCACAATATTGTAACTTTCTTTCATAATTCCATTCGAAAAGTCTCAACCCTTATTCATTTTTCCACTTCTTCGAACTCGTGGACTTGCAAACTCACAAACTCACAATCTTGTAACCTTTCTTTCACAAGTCCATCTAAAAAGTCTCAACAGTCAGTCATTTTTCCACTTCTTCGGACTCACGGACTCACAAACTCATAGACAAATTTCCAATATCTTACTGCATCTCCTAGGACTAACAGTTGGTCTGCCACATGGCTCCACATCACATGCTAACTATAATCCCATCCAACATGTACCTGCCACCGTGGAAGCACATGTCTTTCTTCTACCATGTCAACTAACACATGGACTCCACGTCATTCCGACGTCATTGTACAGAGGAATGCCTTTTGATTTGCTTATGTTTGAAATTTCCAAAGGGGCTCAATTCTTCACATTACCCATGAAATTTCTCTCAATATTACTTTTGGAATTTCAACAAACGAATTTCAAACATCCTTTTTCTAGTATTTTGTCAAACAATTTTCATGCATTTTCTATAATTTTCACTTCTTCGTTCCACTAATTGGCCCATCCATGCTCAGTGTTGAAAATTGGCCTCTGATACCACCTTGTAACATACCCCTCTAGCCAAGTTGGTCCACGTCACACAAAAAATATCTCTTTAACAACTCTAATACCATATTGTAATGTACCCAACGCTTAGTTGCGCAACATTACGTGCGGAAACGCATTAAATTTTTAAGATTTACTGTTAATTAAACTCCTATAGCTTACCAGTCACAGATCACACACAATAATTGACCATTTGATTGATACCACAGTTCTAAATGCATCTAGTAGCATATATTAAACATGGATAAAGTTGTTCAAGAAAACAACGAACACACAACATTCATGAATACCATTTACATAGTGGAATTAACATAAGAACATAACATAAACACATATTTGTTAATGATTAACCAACTGGTTGCAAATTAAGGATGAACCTCCCAACCATAGGCACTGTTGATCATTTTCTCTCATAAGAAAGCCACCCCAGAGTTTAGGCTATGAGTCCACAAGGATATCCAGCCCACTAGCTATCCACTCTCCATGTAAAGCAGCCCCAAACCCAAGCTCTAATCTCATAGCAGTTCCAAACCTCTAGCTCTCTCTTTTCCCCACAACCTGCACTACCCAAGGAATATACCCCCTTCACTGCTCAGTCCCTCGGGTTGTACCCTTCGTCTATTAGGGCCACTAGTGCATTCAGTTGGCCATGGATCATTCAGCTGGGAACTCTAGGAACTGTTAGTTGTTTCATATTTTCTCACAACAGCCTTCACAAATCTCTAAGTCATTTTCTCCACAGAAAATCACACCATGGGCTCACAACCCAATTTACACTCACACATGCTTGTTTCTTAGCATAAAAGCATATCCAAACAATGGTTTCCTTCAAGTATACCATGGTTGTTCCTCTTCGCAACCCTTTGCTCCCCCTTTGCTGCCCCAAAATCCCCATGTAAAAATTGTCCCTCCTCTGCCTATGAATTTCCTCTCCTTCCTTTCTTGCTTGACTCGCACTCTTCTCAAGGATTATTGTACTTCATCCCATGCTCTTCAATAACTATGGGATGTGACCACTCACACTCACCCTCTTACATGCATTTAATGATTGGTCTCTAATACACTCAATCAGAAAATAGGAGGTTACACGCAAAGATAATAATTTTAGGAATGTGGGTTGGATTAATACCCATGAATAATTCCCCCTTGTACCCCTCTCTCTTGTTGAATCATAGCCCCCCCATCGTTCTTCATCTCTTTCATATCACAACCAGCGATTATTACTTTTATTAATTATTTCAATGTTCACAATATGCAAATTGTCCCGCAGCCACATTAAATCAATAGGCTCTTCGCCCCAACACCTCGATTCACCGGCCCAATTCACGTCTACACAATTACATTATAATTCATGGGGATTAGAACTGGGGATGTTACAACGACGACTTTAGCATCCACTCAAGGTATGATCAAATAGGCAATTGATGAAAGTGTTGAGAAGATCCATGCTCGGATCACTGTTGAAACAGTTGACTAGATTTTGCAAAATGAAATAAAGGTAAAGGAGAAGGCCACAAAAATGAAGGAAACTTTCGAAAAAATCATGGTGCACTAGATAGGCATTTTGGTTAAGTTTTTGGATATGCGCCATAATAATTCAAAGAAGAAAAGGCAATTAGAAGATGGACCAGAGAAAGCGATGGGAGTGGAATTTATGGAGTCAAATCTCGTGATAGGAGGAAGCAAGACAGAGCGGCACGCAAAAGGTAGAAAGTAGTTAGTATTTTGGAACATTTTGTCCACATTGTAACAGGCTTAGCCCTATTTTGATGTATAAATATGTAATGGGTTTTGGGAAGAATGGGTTCGACATATGAGAAGTTCTTAGTGCTTTTGGATAAGTTAAGTCGAGCGTTGGAAGAAGGACTGAGTTATGACTGAGGAGTGAAGCTCGCACTATATCAGAACGGCTAGGAAGGTTTGAGTAATGTTACTATTGCATATTTCTTAGCACAGTGTGCAACAGTAAGAATATTATAAATGACTAATATAAGAAGCCAATCATTGTGGACGTAGCCCAAGTTGGGTGAACCACGTTAAACCTTGTTAAAATATTGTAACTGTGAAGAATATTCTAAATTATAATTGAGTTATTATTATATAGATCAAATCCCTTTTTGTGGATTGATCATGTCGGGTCTTGTATAAGACCAAATCCCCTCTTGTGGATTGGTCAAACCATATTCATATGGTGATATTTGAGAAGTCATCCCCTAAGGTTTATTAAACTGGTTTTAACCACTATTGGAAGAAGTCGGCCCTGCTTGGTGAAGAGGCATAACCCTAGCGCCCCCTCAACTAGTATAAATAAGTGAGGATGGTGCTTCACTTGTTCACTAACTCATTCACCCTTATAGTGCGCATATTTTGAAGGTAGCTACAGTTGCAAGAAGGAGAAGAGAGGCGCATGCTCAGTCCTAAGTTATTCTTGGTGGTTTGGTCTTATTATTGGCATTTTATTGGCAATCTATTATTGAGGAAGTTTTTGTTAGGTTTTCTCCCCCATGAGGGTTTCCCAAGACAAAATGTTGTGTAACTTGTGATTATGTTTCTTTCAGTGATCCTCCTTGTGTTGTTGTTTTGGAAATACATTGAATGCTCCAGTAAATTGAAAATAACCTAATAACAACAGTAAATTTAACATGGTATCAGAGCTTGACTTAATAGAGCACCTTTCACTGGGTATCTAAAACCATCATTATTGTCGTACAAGAAAATTAGGGATTTTTATTGGAGAAGAATTTCTGACTAAAAACCATCTAGGGAAGTGGACCCTACCCTAGCACATCCTTTAGCATCTTGAGTGAACCTTTTCATTGGTCGGATCCTCCGAAAATTCAAACACTAGTTTTGACTAGTACCAAAAAACCAGGAAACCAGAACCAGTACCAGAAGTACTAGTCCAGGTTTGCGCAAGTCAAGTTTCAAGGGGTAAAACTTGGAATTTTTTAAATAGATAGCTCCAACCTACTCGAATCATCCCAGTGCATATATTCCCTAGATCATAATTCCAATATTTGAAGTTTGAAAAATTAGGGTTTCCTCATAAAACCCTAAGTTGTAGTTGCAGTTGTAGTATCAGTTGCAGTTGCAGCACTAGCTACAGTACCAGTTGAAGTGAAATTTTTTGTGAAGTGTCAAGACTTAATTTCATTGTCCTAGTGCACCTTACCCTAGCAAAGATCCATCTAACCTTAAGTTACAAGTTGAAGAACCTTTGAAGTTTTAAAGGTTTGTTATTAATCATTGTTATTGACTGGTGCCACTACCTGTCGATACTATCATAGGTATGTATTTACATATGTTCAAACAATATCATTATTCTAAGGGGTATTTGCAGGAGAAAGGATCTTTTGTCTAAACAACAATCATAGATCTATAGGGATCTCATATCCAACACATTCTGAGGAATAATGCACCCCATGTTTGATTATATTGATATGCATCTATTTGTTATGAGATCATTATGAACATCTAGGTTGTATGTTGAAGTTATGAACATCATACTAACCTTTGGCCAAAATTAAATTCAAGGTATTAGATTAAAATTAGAGTTTATTCTCTAACTTATATTTCTGTCAAGAAATCATATTATCTCGGTACATAGCACAGGTTGAAAAGAATATTTGTCATCTTGAGCAAAGGAGACTAGGAAGAAAAGAAACAACACTCATTCTTGAGGATAGGACTCCAAGTTCCATGTTTGATGGATTAAGTTGATAAAATTCAAATTTGCACATATCAATATTGATAACTACCTCATTACAAGTAAACACTATAGTTGAGATATCAATCTTTAAAAAAAATTATACTTGGTAGCATGTGAGCATATTGAGATAAATGCTTATTGTAATCATTTACCAAATATAACTAACATCCTCTAGGAGAAAAAGTCGTGTTTTGTAACCAGGAGGAATGATTGATCACAACACTAGAAGAGTGTTTCTCTCATTTCTTATTATTGTACTTCTTACTTTTGACCCTTGTTTCAGGAAGGTCACAAGTGATAGCTCTGAAGGAGCTACTGTGACGATTGTTCTTGCTATTGTTTTATTATTATTATAAAGAGTATTATGCTTGTTTGTTGTTTCTCCCTTGTTGTTCTTGTTCTAGGAAGGTCACAGGTAATAACCCTAAGGAAACTATAGTGACGGTTATAGGAAAAAACATATTAGATTAGACATGAAGAAGACTATTCAAGTTGTATACATGATCGTATACTAAAGAAGACGAAGAAGAAAAAACTTTTGAGATACGGAGTATCGCATATGGAGATTGATTGTAATGAGCAGAAGGCTTCAAAGATGATCAAACATTAGAATAGAACTCACAATAGACTTGGTCAATGGATAATGAAGCCACCTTGATAGGAAGAAGAATTCATTTGAAGTCTGACTCATCTTTTCATACTAAGAATTGGTATACAACACCAAGTATTTCTTGTAGAGACTATGAAGTTTTTGTAGACTCAAAAAAAATCAAGACTCAGAGTAAGTTGATCTCATAAAGGAGCAGATGGGAAAAAGATACATCTTCCATGACTGGCAGACAGATGCCATTAGTCAAGAAGACTAGATTGTAGATTCATAGACCTCTAGGAGACATGAAATCTCCTGAGAAGATTCCCTTGTTTCAGTAACAGAGAAGAAATCCAGTTAGAAGGACTGTATTTTGTCTTAAGACTAGAAGGGAAGTCAGTGGTGACTTCCAAGATTGATCTAACAAATCAAGAATGTTGCAGATAATAGTATAAAGATGTACAAATCATGATTTTTGTCCAGAGGATTCTTCCAGCAAGAGGGAGAATACTATGACAAGACACTTACTCCAGTAATAGAAGAAATAGTTCTAGTATTCAAGAACACAACTAGAACAACCATGATTTTGATACAGTAAGATATTCAGGGGGAATAGTCCCTATATTTGAGATTGAGTTGCCTCCATGAAAGAGGAAAAGCTACCTTCAGTATCAATTATTGAGCCACTCTCAGATGAAGTTGTTTCCATGATAGAATAGAGGAGCTACTCTCATAGTTCAGTAGCTACTGTGAGAATAGAGCAAGTCATTCTCAGCTTCAGAAATAGCAGCTATAGGTGCATAATCCCAGTTCCAGAAGGAACAGTTGCAAAGAGAGTAGAAGACATAATCTTAGGTAGTGAGACAGATAGTGCTTTGCAGAAATCACATAGAGCTAGCACATGATTGTACAGATTAAGTTGCAACTGAGAAAGTGTACCAGGTTGGTACAATGTGATGTAAAAATTTGGTTTGAATTTGAAGGTGTAAAGACTCATGTCTGCAGGTTGAAGAAAGATTTGTATGGCTTGAATCAAGCTCCTAGAGCTTCATATGGAAGAATTGATATTTTTCTGACAAGCTTGGACTTTACCAAGAGTAAAGATGATTATAACCTTTACTTCAAGGTTATGAATGATGAGCCAGTTATATTGCTATTGTATATCGATGAATTATTCTTAACAGGAGAAGAAAAACTCGTCACGGATTGTAATAAGAAGCTCACTGCAAAGTTTGAGATGAAATACCTAGGCTTGATGCACTATTTCTTAGGTCTTGAAGTTTGGCAGAGCCTAGAGAAGATCTTCCTTAACCAAGGGAAGTATGCAGTTGAAATACTGAAGAGATTCAACATGTTGGAATGTAAATCCATGAACACACCCATGGAAACCAAGTTGAAGCTCATGGATGATCCTTCATCAGAATTGGTTGATGCTACTATATATAGACATATTATTGGTTTGTTGATGTATCTGACGAATACCAGGCCAGATATATTCTTTTCCATGAACACCTTGATTCAATATTTGGTAGAGCCCATACGTGTTCACCTTGTAGATGCAAAGCATGTGATGAGATACCTTAAGGGTATGTTGGATTATGGTCTCTATTATACTGGATATCATGACTTCATAATGTATGGTTATACTAATTCAGATTGGGCTGGAAGTGTTTCTGATAGAAAAAGCACTTCAGGATGTTGTTTCAGTCTAGGGTCATCCATGACTTCATGGCATAGTAGGAAACAATCCAATATTACTCTAAGCACAGCAGAAGAAGAATACATTGTAGCATGTTCCACCAGTTGTGAATCCATATGGCTTTAGAAGTTGTTGACAGGATATTTGATCTGGAGATGGAAGTAACCATGGTTTTTTGTGATAACCAGAGTTGCATAAAGATGACGGAGAACCCAGTGTTCCATGATAAGTCGAAGCACATAGAGATCTGATATCATTACATTCGTGATATGGTGCATAGGGGAGGTGTAATGCTCCAATATGTTGGCACAGATGAGCAAGTTGCAGATGTGTTGACCAAACCTTTGTCTCGAATAAAGTTTGAGTACTTCCGAGACATGCTTGGTGTTTTTTGAAAAGACCTCCCTCGAAAGGGGGAGTGATGTTGATGATACTATGGTATCCTGACCAACAACGGATAGATCCATTAGGATTTTATATCTTAGGGGATTGATCATCCCTGGGCAGGTCCCGAAGATCCAGTAAGGACAGTCTGTCAAAGTACATGTGCATGTATATGCCAGTTCTGGTCAGTAGTGGTAGCTCTGTTAGGATTTTATATGCTACAGAATCTTATGATTCCTAGATAGATCTCGAAGGTCTGGTAAGGATGGTCTGTCAGAGTACCATGCGGTAGATCCATTAGGATTTTGTATCCTAGGGAATCTTATGATTCTTGGGAATATGTCGAAGGTTCGGTAAAGACGATCTGTCAAAGTAACACAAAATGTTGTTGTTGCACCTGCCTCATTTTGTTGCCATATGATAATGTTGTTGTTTCATCCTCGTGTTGATGATGTTGTTGTCTCAGCCTCGTGCTGATGATGTTGTTGTCTTAGCCTTGTGTTGATGATGTTGTTGTCTCAACCTCGTGTTGATGATGTTGTTTTCTCATCCTCGTGTTGATGAGGTTGTTGTTTCAACCTCGTTCTGATGATTTTGATTGATTCAACCTCGTGTTGTTGATGGTGTTTTACCAGCCTCATGTTGTTGATGATGATGTAACAAGCTCGTGTTGGTGAGATTGTTTCTCTAGCTTCATTCTATTGATGTTGATGTTTCAATTTCATGCTGACGATGATGATGATGATGTTATTCCAAATCCATGTTGTGAATGATGATGATGATGATATTCTAGCTCCATGTTGTGAACGATGATGATGATGCTATTTCAACTCCATATTATGAATGATGATGATGATACTACTCCAGCTCCATGCGGTGAACGATGATGATATTAATGATGAGAAAAACTTCTAATGATTTGTAGATATGCCAGTCAATGTTCCATATGTTGATTATGTTGTTGTCCTCACTCTCTCTTGATGATGTTTTATTGGGTTATGTCAGTAGAATGCCATTCTTGTTAAGGGGGAGTGTTGAAATATTGTAACTGTGAAGAATATTCTAAATTATAATTGAGTTATTATTATATAGATCAAATCCCCTTTTGTAAATTGATCATGTTGGGTCCTGTATAAGACCAAATCCCCTCGTGTGGATTGGTCAAAACATATTCATATGGTAGGATTTGAGAAGTCGGCCCCTAGGGTTTATTAAAGTGATTTTAATCATTATTGGAAGAGGTCGACACTGCTTGGTGAAGAGACATAACCCTAGTTCCCCCTCAGCTAGTATAAATAAGTGAGGATGGTGCCTCACTTGTCCACTCACTCATTCACATGACTTCTAGTGCGCATATTTTGAAGACAATTGCAGTTGCAGGAAGGAGAAGAGAGGTGCATGCTCAATCCTAGGTTATTCTTGGTGGTTTGGTCGTAGTCTTGGCATTGTATTGGCAATATATTATTGAGGAAGTTTTTTTGGGGGGTTTTCCCCCATGAGGGTTTCCCAGGATAAAATGTTGTGTATGTTGTGATTGTGTTTCTTTCAGTGATCCTCCTTATGTTGTTGTTTTGGAAATGCATTAAATGCTCTAGTAAATAGAAAATAACCTAATAACAACAGTAAATTTAACAAACCTGTGTGTGGTGATGTGTTGTGTTGTGTTTGTATGATGTTTAATGTTATGGTGCAATGATGATAAATTCTTAAGTATGAAGAATGTGTTATTTATATATGATGTTGTAATGTCGTGCACCAAAGTAA
>ML864606.1:0-11860 GCA_009831015.1 Picea engelmannii | reverse complement strand
GTTGGCCTTAAAAGAACTTTTGCTTGGATAGAAAGGTGCGGCCTTGTCTTCTCTTCATAGCCGTGGAGTTAGATTGTACTTTTGTTGGTTGAATTTGTCAAAACGTCCACAATTGGCTAGCTAACCTGCAGAACACCAAAAATAATATAGAGGTGATGTCATAGTCTTGTTTTATTGCTTATACCTAAAACGTTGTGACCTTTTTCACTTATTTTGATTGACTTTGAGTTAATGATTGTAGCCATAAGCTTATTTTACAAAACGTTTTGCTCTTTGTCATCAATTATTGATCTATTAAAGCTAACGTCATACCTAGGGTAGCAACAATATCTATATGACGCAGCAATTTTTGTGTATGTGAGCTGAATTGACATTGCATTAATGATATGATACATGGTTTAATTGTGTACATTGAATGCTTATTTCCCTTTTATGCTTTATTGGAGAGGTGATATAAGTCTTTGCTTAGTCTAGCCATCATTGACTTCGTCAATAATAGCATTAATCCATTGCTCATATATACATTTAAAAGATAGTCTTGAATGCTTGTGAAGTACTAACCCACTGCAAGCACATTCTAGTTGTCTCTGTTTTGTCTCGCAAACAGGTGCATCATCAGTGGTCTCATCTTCCTGACTATCTTTCTTGGGCAGCAATCTGTGAAAGGGGTTTCCTTGACTTAGCCTTTACCCTTCAGCTTTTCTTTAACCAGATTGCCTTAGGGACGTCTCCCTTGGACTTGCCCTCCTAAATAGAAAGAGCTCCCCATCGAGGTGACAGTGGGTGGGGAAGCTCCTGTTACGCCGGTTTCAAGCCCTGACTCAAGCTCTTGGACCTTTCCTACAAACCATGCGATAACAGTCGCCAAAGTGAGGAGCTACAAGACCTTAGCGAATCACTAAAAACTGAAATGCTCTCCTCAAAACTGAAGCTCAATGGAAAATCTAAATGATTTCCTCTTCCAAGGATCCACTCACCTCTAGTAGTCAATGAAATGCCCAACCCTGTAATCCCAGGGTCCCACACTAATCTCTAAAAGGGATCATCATGTTGACATTGCACCACTCTCGCCATGACTGTCTGCCCAATATACACATGCTAGATTCCCCACTCCTGGAACCCAATGCTAAAATACCTATAAAGAATGGGCTTGCTATCCAGAAGCAGAATTTGTAGAGATGTCCCTTTGGAACCAAAGTCTGCAAATCCACCACCATACTCGATCCTAGGTACCAAAAGAGAGAACTTGTCTCGCCATATAGAACAAATCCTAGCAAGACCTCTCATGACAATCCAAGAATGAAGTAGACCGCACGCTGCCACAACCTAGTCCATCAAGAAGTGAAGCAAACTACCAACCAAATGAATCTCGGAATTCCATAGAATCTGGAAGTCCACCACTTCCAATTCCCAATGACTATTGTTGTGCCATATTGATAACTATCGGAATCCCATTGAGCCAATATATTGAATCTTGTATGCCACCAACTGATGAAAACCAAATACTAGGAATAAACCCTATGCCTATTAATCTATCCTGTTGTTGGCAACCCGCACAGAGAAATATGCCATCCTCACTCCTGACAATGTATGCAGGCAGAGCCTGGAATTTAGACACCCCATTGAAAAATAGCCATGTCTCTTGTGGTGCCTCAAACTCATACAAATTCTCAGGATGCCCTGCCCAAGATGTATCATGCATCATCCTCATGACCATCTCCCTAAATGTGGACTCAGAGACTAAATATGGGCCATCTCTATAGTAGATCATGTTGTCCCTCAATCTACCTCTATCAACCTGTGCACTGTCCACATGCCCCAAATGGAGAATATTTGTCATATCTATAACGGCCCAGGGTTCATCCAACTACCTCACATAATCCGTCCTGATGTACCTGATGAGAGAATCAAGGAACGGTAGCAGAAACCTCCACAATTGTATGCCTAACTGGAAAGTGTCACATACATTGGTCAATCCCAAGGGTATGACCAAGAACTCATCCTTGCACACCGGTGGATTATCTGAGCAGTCACTCGGAGTCCATGCTACTCCCATGTCATCATACGCATCCAAAGGTGTCTACTCACATTGATGGTCAACCCTACTCTCTCCATCATCACAAGTACTATGGTTGTTGATGATATGATCTCCAAAATCCACGCACTGCAGCAACGGAGCAAAGCGCTCTCCACTGGAAACTCCATGCTCCATCAAGTATGCCTCTGCCCTACACTCCAATGCATCCCCATGTGCGCCACTGTACACCGTTGCATGCCACTGCAAACTACTACTCATCACAGTAAGCCCCTCTATACCACTGCATACTCCTATGTCCTTCGGTACTGTTATCCCCACTTTTTAGAGATAACTAGGAGATCATGTCTCGAGGCCCACAGGTCCTAGACATGGAGTACCAAGAGCAGGATTGACCTGAGCATGGCCCTGGAGGGCCCACCTTTTCTTCATTCATCATCCTTGTCTTGTCAGCAACAGTAGTAGCATCATCCATCACCATCAGCTTGATCCTGTATCAGAAGAGGTTCTTGCTCCTTGAGGTAATTGGTCTAGGTATCATGGAATGTGTCACTTTTGATCATTGAAACCTTCAAATATATGCATTGGATTCCTTTTATCTCTAACAACTGCTTGGATCTTACATTAGCCCACTTGACCATGCTTGGGGAAATTGACAGGGTGCCCTAGCAAACCTGTGCCCATAGGTCTTGGTTTGCCACTGGGGGAATTTCTGAAAAGCCATCGTCTGCTCCCATCATAGCGCACTTGTTGAAGGAAGAGATTTTTGGCATTCTATGGTGTTTTCTTTAAGGAAGGTGTTACAACTAGGGTTTGCATGGTTATTTTGATAAATTGTAAGTATTTTTTCTACAAAACTTCTTAAATGAATGGTTGTAGTCTTGTTTTCTTGCATGTATTTATAATTTGCTAAATCAAAACCCTAGGTGACAAGCACACAAGTAGGTCCTTGTCTCATGTCCCCTGATAGAGAAACTTTCAGCCATTGAAAGAGAGAAAGCGAGCCTAGCCGTAGCTACACTCCTTGTTTCTCTTTCCCCTATGCTAGCCGTACCATTTAGAATCCAAGAGGAGGAAGACGTCCCAGGCCTAGGTTATCTACACTTAGGGCCATTTTTCCTGTAGGGTTTGATGAAAGAGCCTTGCTGTAGCAACACTCTCCCTCGTTAAGCCTTCTTGTCTTGATTTTGTGCTTCATCTAAGTTAGTTGTCCTGCCGGGAAGGAGGAGAGAGCACGAGGCCTTGCTTTAGCAACACCAGAGTGAGCCTCTCTCCCCTAGGGTTTTGATTTTGAGGCCTTGCCTTAGCAACACCTCAAAACTCTTCCCTCTAGTCCTTGAAATCTTGCCTCCTTCAACCTGTGCATCATTCACTTATTGACTCCATTCTACCCTAAGGCACTGATCCTAAGACCTCCAACGTTGAAGTAAGACTTTGATCCAAACACTCTCAAAACTCGAATTTAAAACCCTAACCTACTAACCCTAAGTTGCTAACGTCACTCTTGGTTATTTCATCTCAATGCAGCAATGTTTTTCTTTATGAGCAATTGAATGATGGTTTAAAGCATTTATTTAATAAAGTGTTGATTGATCCCATTGAATGCCACATCGTTCTAGTATTTATTGGCAAAGTGACATTATCTTTTCATTGCTATTGTGTAAACATTGACTTCGTCAACATTTACTTTCAAATTGCTTATATTGAATATCAGATAGTTCTTGATTGATATGAAGTACTAACCCATTGAAATAAGCTTGCAAGTATCAGTTTGATGTTGTCTTGTTCCAGGCAGGTACTCTTCATTGGGTTTTACTTCATTATTGGTTGTTTAGCCGAAACTTCTGATTGGTGGTGATCTGTGAAGGGGGGAAAAACTTATCTTCATCCTATTAACGTTTTGCCTCTTCAAAACTCCAGGTCACCGGGGACGTCTCCCCTGGGCCTAACCTCCCTAAAGAGAAAGAACCTACCCATCGTGGTGACATTGGGTGGGATAGGCTCATGTTACGCCAATTTGGCCTTCTACCTTCTAGCCTTTACTCCCAACTACAAACTGTGTGATAACAGGTACCATCTTGTATCTTGGATGTACCACTGTATCAACCAATCCATGAGTATCAACTGACCCTGGATCCCGCATAGACGTGTCCTCATCATGGGTGTCAACTAACCTTGGATCCCAAATGGATGTGTCCTCACCCGAAATGTATCTGTCTCCACAATCCATGAGTGTATGCTCAACTGTCTCATCATGAGCGATCAAGGAGCTCACCAAAGGTGGTGGCTCCTGCAACACATGTGCATCCTCAAAAATCTCTGTCATATCTCCCTACAATCGCCTGTAAGTCTGAATGCCCCTCATGCTCACCCATCACATGAGGCTCCTCCATCAATTCGACAATGTCACGGACAACCTCCTGAGAAAAGGTTGATGTATATGACTGATTGTCTACTGAAATGGATGAAAGAGATGCTTGACTCAACTCCTCCCGAAGCTGCTCTGCCTGTAACTCATATTTTTGAAGGACCAACTGTGTGCTCTCCAAGGAGTCATGTATGTTCACCAGCTCACGGGTAAGTCTATCTACCTCATGCTCTTTCCCTTCCAACGCACCCTGGTACACACCACCCACTGCGAGAAGATAATCCCTATCTGCGAGAAGGTGTAGGTAGTTAGATCTATTCACTACCATGGCCTCCTTGAGTGTAATGAAATCTACAAGGGAAAGATCTCCTCCCAAGCTATCCTGCGCCATACTGGCCCTCCAACAAAAATCATCCACCAATGTATGTGTGTCATCGAAGTTTCTCATGGTTGCCACAATCATATCCTCGCGAACCTTCAATTGCCCTGTCAAATGGTGTGACTCACACGAACAAACATCCACATCATGTTGAAGTGCTACCTCGTGACTCCTGCTACCAAGGTCAACTGTGGAATCCTCATCTGAGTACGCCCCAACATCTGTTGTACAACTTTTCCCAACATCACTCAAAAACACCTCCTGAGAAATGACCCATGTGAACAAACCTCCTCAAAACCAACTACCTTTCTCTCATCTCTGATGCACATCTCCTAAGAAATGAGATCAACGTCACAAGATATCTCATTCGCTGCCAACTCCTCCTCATGCACATCCTCATCATCATGAGCATCACTAAGAAGGTATGAAGTGGAATCGTCAACATCGATTGATGGGGACACTTCACCATATGCACCATCAACATTTTTCCTTGGCACCTTCACCTTCTTGTCCACTGATACTTGGGGTTCCTACCACTCAGGATGTTTGATGGTGCAAAAATCCTTGAATGATATGTGTGTATGAAATGTCGTACCAAGCTCCTAATACTCCCTCAAACAATCTGCAAACTCCTCATCATATCCTTTCTGTATTGTTTGTTGCCTCTTTGAACCACTAGCTCCATTGATCCCTGCATTGTTTTGAAGGATTTCAATAGCCTGCATCAACTGTTGTCACCCCTGTGCAAGAATATTACGAATATTCCTCACGTTGTCCTCCATATCTGATCTGAAATTTTTCTCTCTACTACTGCATCTGAAGGTATAAGTGCAAGTTATCACTGCTGAAATTTAGTGGAAACAATCTTAAATAACTCCTCATTGATTTTCCCCTTAGGCTGGCAGGAAAACCAACTCTGATACCACTGTAATATCCTGGATCCTAGATCTAGATATGAACTGCTAATAACTGGGGTTTCGACAATAGATTTGATACGCTGGGGATTTCTTAATGAGTTTCAAAGGTTTATGGATGTTTTATTGTTTTTAAATGTTTAATACAATGCATACAAATATATGTGGAACCATAACCAACTCAATGATTTTATTAAGCAAAATGACGGACAATAAAAGATAAAATGCAGGAAACTCAAGAAAAACTCTTCAGCTAGATCTTTATAGATGGAGACCTTACGGGAATATAAAGCAAAATACTGATAAATACCGATAATGAATGTAGATGGATGGATCTGAGATCTGTTGGGTCGATCCACTGCATGCACGGAAGAATGAGCTACATGCACTCAAAAAATATGCGGCACAACTGCGAGAAATGACTGGAATGTTCTCCCTGGTGGCAATACTCATCAGAATGGGCTTAGATCTATCTCTGATGCGTTGCCCTGCTCTCTAGCACACTCTCTCTACCTCAAAGGTAATGTTGTTGGCTCTTTGATACACTGTCGAAGCCTCGGATAGTTGTCGGAACCCTCACGCACTAGAAACTGTTGCACTGGTGCACCCTGGGAGTTTTACCCTTCACAAACTAATGATAATTGTCTCAAATGAAGTACCCTAGTCTCCTCTCAAATGGGTTTGAGGGAATCTAGCTCACCGTGACTGGTTGGGACTAGCAACCTTCCTCTGTTGCTAAATCCTCCAAGAAAAACCCACGTTACAACTAGGTATCTACGCCCTCACTTGCGTTGTCTCTCTCTCTAATTCTATATCCTATACCTGTAACTCAATGAAGGATTTGTGTGATCCTCCCAGCAGACTAGGGTGTATCTCTCAACACCAAACTCTGTCAATGGTGGTGATATCATCCAGAAATCCACAAAACATGAATGAAGTCGCATGACTCCTCTCTCGGTTCTACTTTCCAATTCACAAACTCAAAAATGAGAGAATATGAGCCCTTATCTCTCTTTTATACCCCTTTTCACCTTTTTCCCTTCAAGTGACTTTTAATTCATCTTTAATATTTTCTCATGAAATCACTTAATTAATTTAATGAACCTTTTTACTCCAAAAAGTGATTAATTCGCCTTTATGATTTCTCCGGCCACTGAAAGTCACTTTTCATCATCCCATCTTGTAGATATTTTCGTCTCGGTTCCAATGAGCTATTACACTTTCTCCCAGAAACAAGCTCCAAATAGTACCTTTAGTGTAATTAATTAAAATATGCCCATTAATAACCTCGTTTTACAAAAATCGTCGGAATGCAACGGAACCAAGAACAAGTTGTGCGGAAATGATCCTAATGATGAATAATGGTAAATAAACTAAGTTAGGCCCCATAAAACTCATCGAAACCCTTTGAGCTCACTGATGGCATAGTCTCACCCCTCTGACTTGGCTAACTCAAGCCTCCTGAAGTGACTCTAACCACATAATAAGGGAATCCAAAAATGGGGACATGACATACCCACCATACGAACAATTTTAAGAGGACGACCTTGCAGACTATAAAGATTTATATTAAACATTAACTAACCTCATATTAACAAAAGGGATCAACTCATGTATAAGGAACAAATACAACTAGGACAATTGCCAAATAGCAAAGGACGTCCCCCAAGACGATCCCTTGCCATAGAGGACATGATTGTAACGTCCCTCGGGCATACCCTACTGATGAAGATGACAAGGGATGTCCATATTGTTGAAGTTTGAGTAGCTTCAGAAGATATTCTTATTGTATTTGACCAAGACAAACCCTAAAGAATATTACGATAATATATTTGTTAAGACGATCGTATTGTGCCTTTGTAAAAGTCTGCCCTATTGTGCCTTGACAAGTAAAATGTAAAATAAAAAGATAAATTGACAGGTTGGCCCAGACCTAATTTTAGTCTGACCTAACTACTATTTATAAGGGAGGCTAGCACCTCATTTGAATACACAACACACAAGCTCTGTAGCTATGAAGAGAAAGTGTGCGAGTCTTAGAGGGGGATGCCACTGCAGCTAGAAGATGACGTTGTGGAGAATCTTGGTCTACTTCTCAGGTATATCTTGGTTATGTGGTGTGCTACTCTTCCCAAGTCAAGGGTTTTGAGAAGGATCTTCTGCTTTGTTAGTTCTCTCTTGGAGAGAGGCATTGTTCTTGGTTGTTGAATCTATATTGAGGAAGTTTGTTGGGTTTTTCCCCTAGAGGGTTTTCCCAGGGTAAATCTTGTGTATGTTGTGGATGTTTTTCTTTCAATGATTCTTTATATGCAGTTATTGTACACATTGTTAAATGTAAAAAAACACTAATCAAATTAACTGCTTAAGACGAAAATTCAACACATGTGATATCTCCCATCCCCAATCTACAAGGAACACATCCCCCAACCCCCACAGATGCATCCTCATAATTTACCACGGGTATATGATTCACCTTTCAAAGGACAGCTCTGCTAATGGTGAGCTAAGGCCGGCGTGATAGTCAGTGGAATTCACCTTGGGAAATAAAATAGAAACCCATTATTTTCTTTGCTTATGGTCATTTCTATTATCGCAACATTGGCTTGAATTTAAGGAAGGCTCTTAAGAAGGTATATATATCATTGGATGATCCATTAAGCTTATTGGTGGAAACTACAAGACTCTAGGGGTGTGGTAGAGGGATTCACAATCTTACAATCAGAAGCAACGAGGTTGCCAAGTCCTTGTCGTACAAGTTGGTACCGTATAAAGAGATCGGGAAAATCTAAGCAATTACATGTCTTTGTCGACATGTGAGTTGTTATCGCACAGTTTGTAGCTGGGTCGGATGGCTAAGGATAGAGGCCAAATTGGTGTAACAGGAACATTCCCCACCCAATGTCACCTCAATGGGGAGGTTCTTTCTATTCAGGGAGGTTAGCCCAGGGGAGACGTCCCCGGTAACCTGGGGTTTTGAAGAGGCAAAGATATAAAGGTCAAGGTTAAAGTCCCTCCTCACAGGTTACCACCAAGATCAGACAGTCTGGCTAATCAGCCAATAAATGAAGTGTATGCCCAAATGAGAACACCTACCCGGAACAAGACAATAGCAACAGAATATATGCAGGCTATAATTCAGTGGGTTAGTACTTCATGTAACTATCTGACATCAATATATAAGCAATGTGAAATAACAGATATTAATGAGATCAACGTTTTATCAATATAGCAATCGAAAAGTATCAATTCATCAATAACTATTAAGATGATGTGGCTAACAATGTATTTAATCAATCATTTACTCAACAAATGCTTTTAAACCATCATCTAATTGCTCATCAAAGACAAATGTTGCGTCAAGATGGAATATCCAAGAGTGACGTCAACCTAATTTAGGGTTAGTTTGTTAGTTAGAGTTTCAAATTTAAAAGTTTTGGGAGGTTGTTTGAGCACTATCACTTAAACGTTGTGTCCAAGATCAGTGCCTAGGGGTAGATGGAGTCAATTAAGGAGAGGAAACAAAGTTGAAGGAATAAAGGCTAAGGACAAGAGGGAAAGGTTCTAGAGTGCTGCAATGGCAGGGCCCTAGAATCAAAACCCTAGGGGAAAGAGGCTCACTCCGATGTTGCTTACGCGAGGCCTCGTGCTCTTTCCTCCTTCCTTAGGTCAAACTTGGCAAAACAGCTAGCATAAAAGATAAGTTAAAACAAGAGGATGAGGTGAGGGAAAGTGTTGCAATGGCAAGGCTTTATCACCAAACCCTAGAAGATGGACAGCCCTAGGTGTAGATAACCTAGGCCTGGGACGTCACTTTTATCCCTGATTTCTAGGGATAACTAGGAGATCATGTCTCGAGGCCCACAGGTCCTAGACATGGAGTACCGAGAGCAGGATTGACCTAAGCATGGCCCTGGAGGGCCCATCTTTCTTCTTCTTCATCAGACTGTCCTATCAGCAGCAGCAGCTTCCATCGCCTTCGGCTTGGACTTGTATCGGAGAAGCCTCTTGCTCCATGAGGTAATTGGTCCAGGTATCATGGTATGTGTCGTATTTGATCTTTATAACCTTCAAATATATGCATCAAATTTCTTTCATTTCTGACGACTGCTTGGATCTTACATTAACCCACTTGACCAAGGTTGGGGGGATTGACAGGGTACCCTAGCAAGCTTGTACCCATAGGTTTCGGTTAGCCACCAGGGGGGATTTTGAAGAGCCATCGTCCTCTCCCATCATATCATCATTCTTACATCTTATCTCCCACTCATCTATCTCATTCCCCTAGTCCGGACATTAGGATGACCTGTTTGTGGGGTTACACCTTGTCTTATGGGAAGAAGGGGCTAAAGGCCCACGAGGTAAAAGCAGCTAGTAAGAGATAAAAGCCATAAAAAACAAAACCTAGAGATGCCTCGCCTAGGGATCCCCGAGAAGGCAATAAAAAGCCTCTCAATAAGAAACAAGAGGGACCCGAAGAAAAATGACAAAACAACACCTCGCCAAGAGGATGGGGGGTCTCATCACGAGCCAGCCCATAATGTTCATGGGTACCTAGCAGTATGACATTGCCATTATCTAGTTACCACGCCAAGGCAGTGACCTTTGGTTGCATGGCCAAGGGAAAGGGGGTCTCATCACGAGCTAGCCTTATCATCTCTGTGAAAGTACTTGTGGGTAACACTGTCAGCTCTGGTCACCACGCCAAGGCAGTGTCCTCTAGTTAGACCTTGAAATAAAAAGAAAGAAAAAGTAATAAAGAAAGGAAAGAATAAAGGCAATAAAGGGCTTGGAAAGAATTGCATCCATGACAGGTACAGCTCGCCTCTTACAAAGGCACCCACGAATAATATCACCCCTGTCTTTCACTATGTCTGGACATCCTTGGACCACACCACCTCGTGCTACATGGCTTGGATGATATCCTCTGGAAACTTTCGTTTTCTTATGGATGCTGGCCCAATAGGGCATTTTGTCTTTTTCTTCAGCTTTGTATAGTACCTCATTGTAATGTCTTTGAGCTATTGGATGATATGCTAGGGATTTTATGCATGCATTTCATAAAACTAATGATGAAATATGATTGACATTGCTATGATCCCTAGGACTGATGAGCCCATGGAGGGCAAAGTTTTTGATGTGCAGGACCATGCCCGACGGACAGGTACCAAGGGGACCGGTACACATGGGGAGATGATTAGTTCAGACCTCCATGGGGCTAAAGAGCCCATCAGATGGTTGTTGGGACCCCATCAGGGTCAGAGACAGGACAGTGATTGGTCGAGCCTTTGCACGAGAGAGGAAGGAGGGCATTTTCATCCAGGACGCCTTGGCTGAGCCCAGCCCAGGCGGGTTGACCCACTACAGGTGGAACGTGTCCTTTCTAATGCCCCAGAACGTCATCTACGAGCCATGACGTCACCTCCAGTGTATGGCACCTTAACAGAGCATTTTGGCACGTGTGGTAGAGTTTCGAGGCCCAAAAAGGGCCAACGTTTGTCATCTTGTGCTATACTTTGCCCTAAATAGGGCCAACGTCTCCCTCAGAGGGGCTTGACGTCTTGCTTATTGCTCATTTAGGATTTCATTTAGCAATTTAATTGTAAAACAGTATGATTTTTGGTTATTAGCCTTGTCGGCTATTTTTAATGACCTAAAATTAATTAAAGGTCATGAGATGATATATATTGAGGATGTTTTTCCCTCATTTGACAATAACACAACTCACTCACACTTGTGAGGTCTGATTTTTGCGCCCTCCTAGGGTATTGTTTCTTTCTAAGTGAGGCGCACTTGTTATTGGAAGGTTTTTTTGGCATCTTTTGGCATTTCTCTCCAAGGAAGGTTTACAACTAGGGTTTGCACATGCTTTCTTCATGGTATGTAAGTGATTTTCTTGCAAAACTTCTTAATTGAATGGTTGTAGGTCTTGTTATCGCACGGTTTGTAGGATAGTTCCAAGGGCTTGAGTCAGGGCTTGAAACCGGCGTAACAGGAGCTTCCCCACCCACTGTCACCTCGATAGGGGACTCTTTCTATTTAGGAGGGCAAAACCAAGGGAGACGTCCCTAAATCAATCTGGATAAAGGAAGGCTAATGGATAAAGGCCAAGTCAAGGAAAAACCCTTCCACAGATTGATGCCCAAGAAGAGATAGTCACAAAGATA
>ML864605.1:0-22410 GCA_009831015.1 Picea engelmannii | reverse complement strand
TCTACATCTATGAGGATTTTACTAAAAAAAAGGCAATAGGTTGTTCAATTCCTTCATCATTTTTTTGTAGAAGCATTGTTGCAATTGTATATTCAAATGCAAAGGAAAATATTAAAAACTCCTTTGAATATTTATGACTTACCAGCATTGGTTCTTCTCCTATAGATTTTTTGACTCGTTGGAAAGATGCCTTAGCTTCTGTTTTCCATTTCACCTCATTATCCTTCTTCAGCATATATGTGATCAATTTAATAATTTCAACAAAATTTGGAATAAATCTTCTCAAGAAATTTATTCTTCCTAAAAATGATTGAATTTCTTTTTTGTTTCTTGGTATATTGATCTGATCAATAGCTTCGACTCTTTTTGGATCTACTTTAATTCCATCTTTTGATACAATATTTCCTAACAACTTCCCTTATTGCATCTAAAAATGAGATTTATTGGGGTTCAAAGACAAACCGACTTTTTTGCATTTGTCAAATGGTTGTTTAAGATGTTCCAAGTGTTTTACATCAGAATTAGAAAAAATCGTCAGATCATCTAGATAAATGACAACGGATTTATCTTTCTTACCAATGAATGCTATATCCATGGCTCTTTGAAAATTTTCACCTGCGTCCATCAAACCAAAAGGCATTTTGTCATACATAAAAGTTCCCCATGCAGTAGTAAACACAGTTTTTTCTTTATCATTTTCATGGACAACTATTTGATTATACCCCAAAAATCCATCAATAATAGAATTTCTATTTGCCCCAACCACCTTTTCAAGAATATGATCCATTGTTGGAATAGGGTAATTGTCTTTTAATGGAGATCGATTTAATTTCTAAAATCAACACATAGTCTTATCTCTCCATTTTTCTTTCTGACGGGAACCAAATTGGCTACCCATTTAGAATATCTAATAGGTACAATGATTTTTGCATCAAGAAGTTTTTTAACCTCCCTTTCTATTAAAAGAAAGAGACTAGGATTAATCTGTCTAAGCTTTTGCTTAAAAGGCTTGACACCTGGTTTTAATGGAATCTTATGGTCAATAATAGAAGTATCATAAGTTTTTAAATCTTCGTAGGACCATGCAAAAACATCTTGATACTCTTTGAGTAATTCAATATATTTTCTCTTTAGTCTAGTGGGAAGATATTTAAACAACTTAACCAGTTTTGGATTTTCATTTGAACCCACATTACAATCTTCAAATTCTTTCGATTGAGGCTACAAGGTAGATTTCAAAGGGATATCATTTTGATCAAATAATATTTCTAATGGAATGAGACCTTTTGGAATCTGATTATTTTTTAGCAAGAGCATTTTATGATTTGCAATCCTATCTTTAAATATCTATGGATTTTCTCCTTCTTGCATAATCCAAACTTGATCATTTTGATTTTCCTGATCTATACATGTTTCATAAAATTCATCTACCATCTCCAGAAATTACTTTATTTGTTCATCGTCTTCAAAAAATTTCCAATAGTGAACATTATTAGGAATTGAAGGTTTGTGTCTCATGTCAATATGATATTTCAATTTCAGAACAATGGGTGGAATGAAAGTAGCTGCAACTTTAGCTAATGAATCTACTTGTTGATTATGCAATATGGGAATATCATGAATGTTGAAAGATAAGAAAAAAATTTCAATCAAATCCCATGCACAATTTCTATAAGATATAATTCTAGGATGTTTAGCTTGATATAGTTGTGTAATTTGTTTACCAATAATCTCTCCCCATATACTATCAAATGTTTGATTTTTAGCTTTCTAGAAACTTCTAGTCCTAAAATTAAAGCTTCATATTCACATACATTATTTGTGTAATCAATGTTAAATTGCAATCTATAGGAAAAACGAATCTAATACGCATTGTTTGGTGCCAAAAATAGTACTAGATCTCCTTCTCCTTCCCAAGGAGAGGCACCATTGAAAAACATTTTCCACATCCCATCTCTAATATTTACATTTTCTTTTGGAGCTTCTGTTTTTTTCTTTTCGTTTTCTATACAAACTTCAAAATCATCATCAATAGATAAAATAAAGTTTCCTAAGTCCTGATCAACAACATAGACTGGATAATTATTAGGGTTTTGAGGATCACTCACTGTGTAAGCCAGTCTAGTCTCTCTGTACAATTTGGTAAACTGTCCACCAAAAATAGGAATTGCGGCATAAGTCATGTCTAACTGAACTGATCCTCCTAACTTTGCACCCCAAGATCTTGATAAAAGCATGCCATATTTTGCAAGTACATCAGCTACTACCACATCCATAAGAATACTTTTAACTAGAATTTGGGCCAAATTTACAACTAGATATTTTATCATACCCAGACACTTAACCTTCCTGGAATCAAAAGAGTATAAATCTTGATAAGGTCTGGTAATTCGCAAGCCCAATTTTTCCATTATTAATTTCGACATCAAATAATCTGAAGCACCTGAATCTAGCATACAATTATGTAACAAATGATTGTGCACAGTAAGAGTGATATAAAATGGATCCACCGAATATTTGTCATTTTCAATATGAGTCCCAAACGTGATCGTTAGATGCTCATCCTGCAGGTTAATAACATCAGCTTGACTTTCTGCATCTGGAAAATTAATTACTTTTGAAATATGTTTCTTCTAAACTGGATTTCTGGCAAGTTCAATCAGAGGGACTGGAATTTTAATCTTATTCAATTCATTCTCTAGATTGAAAATGCCAACTAATTTTTCTAACTCTTTGGTCTACACTTCAACTTCTTAGTTTTCCAGCTTTTAGTTTGTGTTGCCTTTGTTTCAACTTGCTTTGTTTGAGCAACTTGTGCTTCACTAAGTAATTTTGAGACCAATTCTTCATTTACTTTATTTTGTGCCAAGATCTTTTTTGGTGGATTGGTAGTAGAAATATTATCTCTTGGCCTCAAATCATATTTATTATGAAGCTCAACCATTATAGAATCAGAAAGATCTTTATATTCAGATGTAGGATCTTCCAAGGTATTGATATTTTTCTCATCAAATAATGATCTGGGATTTAAAGATTGTTCGTAGTCTTGTTGAATTAAATGAGGTTCAATATCATCATCACTAAAATTGTTTATATCCTCATCTAATTCATCATATTATTGAACATCATCTCCCTGTATAAAATTTTATATTTTAAAAGGGGCTTGAATCTCTTGTTCCTCATTCTTAATTTGCCTCTGTTGAATTTAAGGGTTTGTATTGAGGTTTCTCCTAAATTGATTTTCATTTCTAACATAAGGGTAAGGTTTGGATTTCTCAATATCCATCCTGGAAATTTTATTTGATAAATCTTTAATGATTTTAGCCATCTCTTCCATCTTTTCCTCTTGTGTGTTTTTCCCAGAACTGGAGGGTCCTCCTTGTTCTTTAAACCTTCTAGGTTCTCTTATTCCCACCTCAACCTTTATTTTCATTTTTCTTGATGTCATCATATTAGATTCAATTTAAATAGCATCATCTTGCATCCCATCTAGTGTTGTAGCTCTTCTTTCCCTTAAAAGTAACGCGAAGTCAGAATCAAATGCCCCTGCAAAAGTAACTTTAGCAGTTGGTTTAGGAAGGTTTAACTTCGGTTGGGATCTTGCTATACAATTTATTAAATCTTTGGATAAATTCAGAAATAGTTTCAAAGGATTTCTTCCTCAAGGCACCAAATTCAGTGAGATAAAATAAGTGGTGTTTTTTCTCACCCCACTGTCTTAAGAAAGTAGCTTCTAAATCATCATATGTTGTGTTGGAATTTGCAGGAAGTCCCCTAAACCGAGTTCTAACTTGTCCCTCAAAACTCTGTACAAACAGTCTCATGTAAACATCTTCATGTTCAATGCCAAGTATATCAACAAATTGATCAAAAAATGTTATGTGCTTTGTGGTTGTTAAATCCCCTTCTCCCATGAATTTAGGTAAACTTTTCATATATTTATCAGGTAAATCATGCAGAATTGCGGGAAGGGCCAAGGGAGCATATCTAGCAGCAAATTTGGAAAAGATCCTTGGAGGAGGTGGTGGTGGATTTACTTGTCCACCGCCTCCATCACCTCATGTGCCTCCTACACCAGCCATTGATAGTTTTGGAGAAGAAATACAAGGGTTGTAATGTAAATTATCAAAGATTTGAAAATATTGTTGTACTATATGTTTGATTGCTTTGGGAAGGTAATAACAGAGACCTGCTAGATAATCAAAAGGTGATGGATCTCATGATAAGGATGAATAATCAAACTCATGAAGGAAATAGGAACTAGAACTTGGTCTTTCAGATCGACTGGACGAGTAGATGGGGGAAGTGATAAGAGATGAACCTGAGTACAAAAGATGATCTTCAGGATTTTCATGGATAGAAACCTTTATTTCAGGAAGACTGAGGATAGGTTGCTTGTAGACAATGTTTGGTACTAAATATACTTCCTTACTCTCACTAGTAAAAGTGGCTATTAAAGAAAAAGGTGTATTCTAGAAATTTTCACACTTTATATCATATAATTTTACTTTGGGAGTTTCAACCTCTGGATTTTCTAATTTAATTTTAGGATTATTAGTTGAGGCTTCTACGGAATGAGATTTATTTTGATGTTTTCCTTAGAATTAAGTAAACTTATTTCTTCCGATGAAATATTAACATTAACTTGAGTAACCGTCGATTGATAGACCTTACCTACTGATGCAAACATCTGCCTTAAATATCCTTTAGTTTTCAACAATTTCTCAAGATCTGAAACTAGCATAGTCTGCTTATCGTCTGGGTTTTTTTTGGTATTTTTTTGTCTGAATGCTAGCTTTTCCAAACTAGAGTCGCTAGGTGAAAATAAAAATGAAACTTAACCTTGTGTTCAATTCTTGTTCACCGTTAAAAATCAAAACTAAACTTTGTCATATTCCCAGGGAAAAATAGTTTTGTTTCTCTGTTCCTTGACAACGACGCCAAAAATATATTGCTCCTAAGATTTACTCTAGGCTCACAGAATAATGTCAAGCATCCAAAATTTAAAAGATTTGTTTTAAATAATGTTTTTCTACCTTCAGTTTTAAGATGGAACTTCAAATAACTTAATGATTAGAAAACACAGAGGCAATATCTCTTTCTTTGAGTTTTTATAAATATTGGAGAGATGAAAAGTATAAATGATTAAACAAAGTAAGGTATCCAATGTTGATATATCTTATCGTATCCGCAATAAAAGAATTGTGAAAAATGTCTTAAAAGATTAATTGAAATGAGGAGATCCACGCAGATACATGTCCATAGTAGATGTATTACTAAATTGTAGTCTTTCAACCTTAAAGAACCATAGAGTGAAGACAATGAGGTTATGATGAAAACGAAATACACATAAAGCACATAACTCAAGGAAATGAAATGTAGAATCTCTGTCTTTTCTCTTAAATTGGTATTAAGAAGTTCTCTTTTACATTCGGCCAGAAGAAGCTTTGATTACATCTCTAATTTACTTATTTATAAAAAATTGTCTTAACCAAAAGTGGTTAGACTTTCCACATTCTTAGCTCTCAAAATAGAATAAAATCTAAACCGAATAAATATTACAAAGATTTGGAACATTTGTCCATTTTCTGGGATCTCCTTTGCTCGTTGGTGATTCATTCTTCCTTTGTTTGCTTGTGGGTGTAACTAGATTTTGCTGATCCTTTGTTTGTGCATGAAGATATAATAATGCAATAATGAACTTGGGGGGTTCAATATTTTCATTTAATTCAAAGGAAACAACCTTTCCATGTACCACTGATAGATTTCTTTGAATTTTTACTGTTGCCTATTGAGTGATTTGATGTTGCAGACTTTGTTTCACCAAAAGATCATTTAATATTTGCAAGTCGACATGATTGACTTGTAATATATCATTTTTCATGTATTCTCTTTTTTTCTTCATATTTTATTTTCTCTTCTCAATCTCAACTTGCCCAATAAAAACATGAATATTATTGATATCAATTTCTGCCATCTCTGCATCTACAACTAAAAGAGTATCAAGACAATCTTTATTTGCTTCTTTGGCTATCCTTTTACTTTATTCAAGATTGTTTTCCTAGGATTTTAAGGCTATTTCTCTTTTTATTTGCTCAATTTCTGAAAAAAAGTACAACTCTTGGTATATTGAGACTTTGCCTCCACCCTATGAGTTCCTAAAATTTGGATTTAGCCATAATAGATTCCTTCTCTTTGTCATCAATATTCTTTAATGAACCATTGATTACCTGATAATATTTTTGGATAGTATCCAAGCTTTCAAAGAAGTTTTGTTGAACAACCTGTAGTCCCTCATTTATTTCTAATGCTTGTTTCTTGAAGGCAGAAATATCAATTATTGTTCTTTCAATTGTGACTATTCAAGCTTGCAATTGATTTATGAATATATCTCCCCCTGACACCATGTTCTTACTCAAGTGTTGATTATGAAAACTTATCTTCAATATCTTCTCTAATTGATTGATCTATTACTCGAAACCTTGTTTGACCTTATTTATTTCAAAATTGATTTTTTCTCTGGCAATTACTTATATATGTTTCATATCATTATGCAACTACTCAATCAAGATATTATTATGGTCAAGTTGTTTTCTCAATTGATCCACTGACCAAAAGTTGGATATTGCAAATTCCCCTAGTGAGTCTGCTACTTGCTTTGCAAATTCAGGGTCACTTTGTCCCTGTCCATCATATTCCATTCTTTGCTTCTTTGTAACTACCCCCCCTTTTTGTTGAGAGTATCTTCATATGATAGATTTCCTTTTCTTGTTGAAGAAGAAATATGATGAAGGCATCTCTTCCGGTTGAATAGGTGTCAGGTCATCTATATTTATAACCTTTGAACAAGGTAAATCATAACTCATTGCTAGGGGGGTTAAGGATGGTATGGTAATAGCAAGTGAAGAAGATTCCCCTTGATTTGTGATATCTTTACAGGAGTTTCAATGTTTTTCAATAATTGGGGAAAATTATTCCAATGTTTCATAAAAGCTTCATACAATGCTAATGATTCATGATTATTTTTACCTAGTATTGATATCTCTATAATCGTTGTATCCTTGGGCAATATTTTTGGTGTCTTTTCCACCTCTTTAGTTTTGACCTCAGGCAAGTCATGTTGCTTGGGATTTGATGATGGTGGATGTGAAGTTGGAATAAGAATTGTTGTACCTACAAGATCTTAGGTAAACTGATCCTTTTGTGATTTTGGAAGCTGAGAAAACCTTATTGTTGTTCTCCAAGAAGACTTTGAAACCTGGATATTACTTCATCATATGATCTAGATCTTCTGAAAAATTCGTCATAAGGTGAATCTTCATGGATGTATCTCTTCATGTTAAACTGAGCCAAATGGTTTTCTACCACCCTATGCAGATCATGCCTCTTGAATTCAATGTCAACTAATTTGATATCATCTAAGCTCGAGGCTTCAACCTTTGCATGTCCAAAATATGATAATGTGAATATACCAACTTGTATGAGAAAGGCCAGCCAAACCCTTTTCTGTGCAACTTTTAGTTCTTTATGATGCTTGTTGAAACTGTCTGATATACTACTTCTCTGCAAACAAGTCTGCATGGTAGAAATCTGGGCAGATCATGTGGAGATGCAAAATAGACAAAGACTCTAATACAAGAAAAAATTTCTTCAATGTACCAGTCTGCAATAACACCCAAATTATAAATATTTTTTTCTGAAACTTTGGGAGGAGGTTGACCATAAATAGCTCCATGGATTGGAATGACCACATTGTGACAAATCTCATAAATACAATCCTTTTCATTTTCCTCCTATAATTTGGAATGATAGAAGTGTATAGGTTCGATGTCAATCTGAGTCCAACTCCAATTCATAAGAGGAAATGGGGTTCTGAAACATATTGCATCCATAATATATGCAGAAATATAGAAAGGAGCATGCTTTCCTTTGGATTTATGGGCTATGTAATCCTCTATTTGTTTGGCTAGGTTATCCGGAAAAAAAAATCCCCAATCAAAAGTATAACCCTATGTTGCTTCATGGATTATAGGAACCCAATCTATAGTAAAATGCATAAGGATTTTATTTCCGAACATTTTACACAACATCATGGCAGTATACATAATATGAGCATCATAGGAGGTTGTATAATATGTTCCATAACTATCAGCTTTGAATTTATTTTCATTTCCCCACCAAGTCTTTACTATATCATCGACAATTCTGTCGTAACTCACACATTCATTGTTCTCGAACTTCAATATAAATTATGAATTATAAGTATATTTTGGGGTGCAAGTTAATTTATACATTACTTGAATGTATTCGGACCGAAATGAGCCAACAATGGTCTTTTGATGATTGTAGATGGTTCTAGTCGAAATATCAATGTGATCTAGGGCCCATCGTATCATATATGTATATGGCAACAATTTTGGTCAAATCTTCTGACAATTTCTAAACAAATCTCTCACCACAGAAACCTAATTGATCAATTTTGGTCAAGCTACGACTTTGTGAAGCTCTGACTTAGCCACCACTCTTAGCTTGTTTGTGGTTGACTCATATTCTTCTCTGCTTGATTCATCAGAATGGAGGGAATTTTCATGCTCCAAGATTTCATAAACCTACTTCCATGATTTAATGATGTTTGTCAGGTGAGCGGTAGTGTCTGAAAAAATGTTTGAATTTGGGTTTGGGTCTTCTGCAAATGGATGTTGCTTATTTCATGTTTTACGCGGTGCCATAAATTCCAAATATCATTCCTCGTGTAAGAAAATGAAAATCTATGAGGCCGACTACTATAGTGAAATTTCTAAAGGCGAATAGAGAAATGGTATGAAATTCGAAAGCGCTTTTTTTGAATAGAGAACACAAACCACAAATCAATTTTACAATTAATCAAATGATAGGGTAGTCATGTCAAATCTTTCAAATTTATTACCTCACGTCTATAATATTTTCAAATCCTTTACCTTAACCACGTTAAATATAACTTTAATGATCGTGATTTAATGAATATAAGTGATTCCGGTGCTTCAACATTCGGGAGTTTCAAATCATAAGTGTTAAATATCTCCCAAAGGTCGATTTCACAGAACAACTAATCATATTTTAATTGATTGTTTCGTTCTAATTAACCACAATTTATGGTCTCTTTAACTTTAAGTGCTTCGAAACTCTGGGACTCCGGAGCTTCGTGGCTTCGTAATATCACATTTGAACTGTTTTAAAGTTTATCCTAAAGGCTGAACTCATGGAGTAATTAATTACCATTAATTACGCCAACTAAAACATGCTTTACCCTTTAATCTTGGGCGCTTTATAATTTCAGAGTTTTGGCACTATGACACTCCGACGTTGTATGGATTTTGTTGACGACTTAATCTTCCGGAGGACAATATCCTGGAGTGATGTGGTAGGATGATGTCACTTTTTGATGATGTGTCATGGTTATATGAGTGACACTTGTGACCTTAAATTGTGCAAATTATATGACAAAGAGTGCCCAAACTGAGTTCCACATGTCACCACGTGTAAAGAGTGCCAGGTGGTAGAGGACACGTAAGCTTATTAATTAAAATATTTTGTGGAAATTCAAAGCTCCAAGACTTCGGAGCTTCATGACTTCAGGATGTTTAAGACTTTATACATTTGAGTTTGAACTCTCGAATTACAAATTCTTGAAGTAAACTTTGAATTACTATATTGATTAAACATTTCATGATTTTGAAACTCCAAAGTTGCGAGAGCCATCGATCTAGACGAGTGCCAAGTTTTTTAATGGTTGGTGCTTGATCTGCCCTGTCAAAATGTAACGAAAAATCTATTAGTTTAAGAAATTATATTCCTAAAGTTTAAAACTTTATTTGAAAAAGACAAAACAAAAAGGAATTTGAAAACTTGATTTTAATTTGAAAATTTGATTTTTATTCGAAAATTTTATTTATTTTCTAACACTCTCCACCACACATCACCACTCATTGTCAACAACATAACAATGTCTGGCGCCACACCATCTTGGACCCTAGAAGACAATATGTCTTGCTTCATGAGGTAATAATTCCAGTCTCATGATAAGTGTCACTTTAATAATCTAAGCATTTGAGCATGTTGCAAAGGGTCCTTTCTTGATTATGGAATGTTTGCTTGGAAATTATACCTTTTGCCTTATTTCACCTTAGTGGTTGAAATGGTACCATGTAATTTGGTCACCCTCAGGAAAAGAGTTTCTACTGGGGGGGCCTCCTTGAAGGGTCATCGTACCATTCCCACTCATACTTACCTCTTTCCACACTTCTTCCCCTGTGTTTCCTAATCTTTTGGGGTTTTGGGTTCATTGACCCCAAGAAGGGTTTGTACCTCTTTTCATGGGAAGAAGGGGTTGAAGGCCCAGAGGTGTGGTATCTAGCACTATAAAATCCAAAATCCATAATTTATCCTTCTAGATGCTTTCCCTAAGGTCCTGAGATCCATAAATGCTTCTCCATAAAATCGAAGGACCTTTAAAAATAAAATAAATAAAAATGTCCCTCTTGATGGGGGAATGCATTGCAGTGTCCTTTAATTTCCAGTGCATATGGAAATCAATGTGTTCTAAGTTCAAGTGGCATGGAAATGCTCTTTTTATTTCAATTGTATATAACATTGAATGTTCAGACCATAAAAAAAAAATGAAAGGCAAATGAAGGGCTTGGAAAAATGTTGCATTGCAAATGAAGGGACACAGTGCACTCTCCACAAAGGCACCCATGAATGAGACAATATGAGCCTTTGATATGTCAAGAACCCCATGCCTAAGAGTACTTCCCCCCAAAACACCCCCTACTCACTACATTCTCTAGAGAGGGTCTTCTTGGAAAACATTCCTTGGCTTGGGGATTGGCCTACCCAATAGGGCACCATGACACCCCTCCCATATCTAAATTTGGAAAATTTTATAAGGCCTTTGAGCATTTGTTTAGTTTGAAAAGGGGGACTTAATGCACTTGTTCAAGTGGTTCTTTTATTAAATGTGTCTTACTTGGCATGATTCATATGACTTGTGGACCCTTGAAGGGCGTATTCGCTTGTTTTTGCAGGACCTTTCCTGGTGAAAGTCATTCATGAAGGGACTAAGCCACTTGGACCTTCATAGGGGCTTGAAATCCCATTGGATGGATGTTTCTCCCCACACATTGGAGGCCTAGGATGATTAGCGTTTCACCTTAGATGATGTCTCTAGCACATGAATGAGACCCAGAACCATGAAGAGGAGATGATGTCACCATCCTATGCCCAAAAGTCCCTCTCTTGCAGCATGACATCACACATTGAGGAGATCACTAGGTTTATTTTATGCACTTGGTGGTATTCTGGGCTTGAATCCCCACATTAAATCTTGATTTGGGGATGATGTGACACCTTTGTAGCTTGACGTCCTAGGATTTGGAGGCCTAATTTCACACGTGACACCTTGGAGAGGAACTTTATGGACTTACATGCCATCATTTTTCTATTTTTTGGTCATTTTGTAGCCTATGTGGGCAAAAAGAACAAATCACTATACTAGTTAAGCATTATAATTTTGGTTTTAGCCTAAAATTATGGATTTAATTGTAATGTGGACAAACATGACTTGGTTTTTCCTCTATAAATAGAGGCAATTCATTTTCATTTTAACATAACTCACTTGTGAGGGTTCTCCCTCTCTAAGGAAAATTTTGGCCTCTTTATTTTCTCTCGTGCAGTGTGGAAAAAGGCTTGTCTTTGGCATTTTGGAGAAAATCGATTTCTCTTGAGGCTTTATCTTGGATGAATGTGGATGATCTTTAGAAAGAATAGGGTTTGGAACCTATCTTCTTGGATTTTGTGAGTTTATTTCTAAAATTGCTTATCTTTGTTCAAGGATTTTAAATTTTAAACCTTGGGAAAAGTACAAAGGTGTACACCCTCCACTAGAGATATTTCATTGTTTGTCTTGGAATTTTTCAAGTTTTTCTATAGGAAGTAGAAGGGCCTACACCCATGTTGCAAAGGCTTGGCTAGGGTTAATCTTCGAGGAAGTAAGAGGGTTTACACCCCTAAAAGATCTTTCCCTAGTTAAATTTAAATCATTAGAATATATTGAGGAAAAGAAGACAACTTGGTTTTGTGAGGGTTCAAAACCAAGGTTCAAATTGGATCTCCCTCTTGATATTTTAGCTATTATTTGACTCAATTTCCCAAGGATAAATTGTTTTAATTGCATTGGAGAACGTAAATTGTTGCATTGGAATACATGAAAATTACACTTTTGTAATCTCTGATTTTTGGGATGAGTTGTGCTCACTTCAAGCTATCTTTCTATGCTAAGGCATATTGATTTGTGGGCATTCTCTAGCTGTTGTAATTAATTAAATACTACAGCCACTAGGTTTGTAGCAACCATCCTCTTAAATTAATTTTACTCACTTCTCTTACCACGAAAAATTGTTTGTGAATACTTGAAAATGATCTACTTGGAAAGAACTATACATTGGTGTGTTTACTTACTAATTTCCATGGTTATAACTTCTTGTTGTATCAAAATTTTACTACAGCCATTGGGATGTCATATTTATTACTGATAACACTTGCACACAGTTCACTTTAACTACTAAAATCATTGTCTAAACATTGGAGCATTACATATCGGTTTATGGTTATCATCTCCTATTATTGTTAGCTGATTTTGGTGGTGATTATTTGCAGCTCTTATTATATTCTCATTGTTGTTATATATCTTAATTGATACAAATTTTGGGAAAACAAGGTTTATTGTTGTTTCCCTTAATGTTTATGGGTTTATTTTCATGATCTTGGGTCTTGGGATAGTGGCTCTAACGTTTGTTTTGTAGGTTACTGATCATACTCTTTATTCCCTTCACCAAAGAAATCATTCTTCAAAACCTAAGCACTCTCATATCATGACCTATATGGTTTTTACTTTCACCTCTTTTTTTTCCCCTCATTCCCCCCTAGGGTCATTGGGGACTCCTCCCTTGTGGTGAATTTCTTCATCACTAAAACAAGGGAGCGTTTATCTAAGGTGACAGTGGGTAGATGCTCCCAAGTTGTCACACACTTTTGGGTTGAGGTTGGATTTTCTCAACCTACACCTCATGCAATAAATTCCCTAATAAGATCATCTTCAACCATGCATGTAGCTAAACATTACATATCTAATATTTCTTTAAGCTTCCTATCATCTCTTCGAGAACCATGACAAAATAAAAAAACATCATCTACAAAAATAAAGTGGGACAAACTTAGAGATCTTTTGAACTTTATATCTTTCAAAGCACAAGATCTTCTTACATCTATAATGGCACTACTAAGTCCCTTTGCAATTGTCAAAAACAAAATGGGACAAAAGGAATCCCTATCTAATCCCCTAGGAGGGCCAAAATAACTCATAGGTTGATGTATTAATCAAAAGAACAAAATAAATTGATGTCACACAACTCATGACCCAATTAAAAAAATGTACACCAACCCCAAGATGAAATAGGTTAGCCTGAGATGCAACCAATTTTCCATGTCATGGGCTTTGGACAGATCCAACTTTAGGAATATAGTATATAGTCTCTTGGTTTTGATGGTGTGCATTCCCTTTCTATCCATCAATACCATCGTGGATTTCTCTGCCATATAAAAAGCCAAAATTTTATTTTGAAATTGAATATGATAACAACTTTTTGAATGCCCATAGTATTTTCCTAGTGATCATTTATTCCTCTACCACTCTCAATAAATCATCTTCTATCAGATCATAGAACCTTAGGAAAATATCCATTGTTTGTTTGTCAAGCCCATGACTCTTGTCCTTTGAATGCTATGAAGAACTAATTGTAACTCTTCTTTTTAAATTCCTCCATAAGTCCATCATTTCTTATCTCATAAATGAAACTAGGTAAGAGGGATGGCATCTTCACAACCTCAGTGATATTAACTCTATCATCCTCTTTTAAAATTTGACCAAATTGGTCCACTCCTAACTCAACAATGTATTCAAAAGATTGAGCCTTTGACTTATCATTCCTATCAATTTCCCATATATTATTTTTATTCTTATTGTAATTTGCAAAATTATTAAAAAATTTCATGTTCTCATCTATTTTAGAGAGCCCTAAAGCTCTACTTTTCCATCTCCATATTTCTTCTTTATCTGTAAGAAGATTATTCTTCTTCTACTTCGATGCCTTTACAATTTTTTTTAAGGAATCATTGAGACCTTCTTTAGTTTCCCAACCATAAGATTCAACAATTTAAAGTTCTATAGAACCAAATCATTTTCATCCTTGACCCCTTTCCAACGAGCCCAAGGAGACAACACCTTCTTGATAGATTAGAGATTTTGAGCAAACTAAATACTTGTTGATTATCTCTAAGATGCATTGTAATAATTCCGCTATTTTTTGGATATATTTATAAAACCCTCAACCTCCAACCAAGAATGATTGAATTTAAAAGGGCTTGGGGGCTTAAAATCCTCTTTTTCAATCTGAAAACCACAAAGATATACTCTGAGTTCCCTCCACTTTCAATCCATGACCTAATCTTGGATTGGTCATGAAATAAGAATGTGATTAATCCTTTTAGCAACTCAGACTTCCCCGATCCTTAGATTCTTTTATGTTGGAGACATATCGATGGGGTCAACATGAATCTAACCCATTTCCTCTAGCATGTTGCCAAAAAAATCTACTAGAGGATCTACCCTTGCAACACTTCCCTAAATTTTAACTCTACTAAAGGTAAAATTTAAACCACATCCTAAAATAAGGTTTTGTCATCTCAAAGCATCACTAGCAAGTAGAACCTACTATAAATCCACCCTATTGTCATAAGTTCCATAAATGCTCACCACAAAAATCCATTCCATAAGCTCCAAGGAGGTGAGTTCCACTCCAATTCCTAAACTAAGAAAAACATAGCAAGTTAGCCTCATTGTGTGTTTCCTCCACCTTGCAATCAATCTCCATGAACCAAACCTACCTATAGAGTTGATTTAAATAAAATAACAATCCTTCAATAATTTTGAAAGCTCCCCAACAATCTTGTTCCCATCCTCCATCATCTCCTATTATAATATCACATCAGGCTTATGCAATTTGACAAGCCTTTGAAGGGAATTTTTTTTTTGTAAGTTTTCCCAACCCTATCACATCGAAATTCATAATAATCATGATAATCCATCCTCTAGGGCATGGTCTCTAAGAGCCCCCTAGATATTTTTATGCTTGGACCCTCGTATATTTCCTTCTTTGCCTTGCTTTGAGAAAGGACATATGAAACTTTCAGCCCCTCCCCCCATTTACTTTCCCCTTTGATTCATCCAAAATAAGTCCCCCTTAAGTATCATATGCTACCCTTCCAACTCCTAATTTCCTATGTATTAGAGAATATCCTGAGACTCTGGAAGAGTTGAGCAGATCTTCACAAAACAAAATCTTGGAAACATTACAAACTCCCCAAATTCCTTGAGAGATCCAAACAAGATCAAGATTTTCATTCTCTTGACCTACTAAACCTCCCCAATATGTTTAGATAAAGGACCTTCCATATTAACAATATTCCCAAATTTCAGATTCAAAGGGGAAATATCTATCAAATTGGGTATTTCTACCCTCTTTTCACCTTCCATATCCTTTATGGAATCTACAAGAAAGACAATATTACAAAGAACTAAAATAGAATTACTCAAATAACTTAGATACATGAATGGAGGGAATGAAACCATGTCCTCTAGTAGTCATTTAGGGCTCAATGCATTCTATTTGAGATCCTTAGGCATAGTATCAACATACGATTACTCACGAACAACCACCTCTTTCCCTTCATTAACAAAAACCATCTCTTGTGTAGGAAAAGAAAATGTTTCCTTTGAGATCCTTCACTTGCCTTCCCCATTTCCAAAACATGATAGTCCAAGTCCAGTACCCATTCACTTTGATTCAAGGATATCAATACCTCCTTCATCCTCCATATTTTCTTAGTCAAATTTAGAGCATAGTTCAAAACCACATAGCCATAAGCATGGCACCTTACACATTGAAACAAAACCCCTATGTAGTACAACACTTGGTAGTGCTATCTTCCCTTGAGTTAGATCACCATTTCATCTTGCCACTTCTTCTAAGTGTTGGTACAGAATGAGTCTTTTCAGTTTCCTCATTGTTTCCCTTCCACAATATACCACAATAAGGATGGAGTGGTGGTGTGTTGCCACCCTCATTCACTGTGACTCTTTCGTCTCATGAGAAGGCCTATTCTACCATGTTTGTTTCCTTCACAAATGTGATCTTGATGTTCATGGCCTTTTCCTCTCTGCCATTGATGCCTAGGCATCCATGCTTGACCCTTGATTCAACTACAATGGGGCTTATGATACCTAATCTTCTTTTTCATAGCCAGTGTCCATCATATCCCTTCTTCCTTAATATTTTTGAACCAATGTCTCTAATATTCTTTTCAAATTCACTAAAATTCTCTTGATAAATGTCTAATGAAGGTGAGCTTACCAGGTTTTTCTTGGTCATGGTGTTGGCTTCAATAGTGGCAATGGAAGGATTCCTTACTTCCTTATGCTCTTAAACAACTTCTTGTAGCTTTGGCAATGCCTCCTCCTTCTTTGGAAACTCTTGGTGTAGCTAATTCATCATCTAAGTGAGTATGTTCTCTTACTAGATATTCATTTGGATGACCTTATCTTCCAATTGCCCAAGCTTTAATATGCTCTTGTCCCAATTTTCCATGATAGTTGTGAAGGAGTCTTGACATTCTTCAAATCAGTTCTTGAGTAATAGAAATAGTCTTATTGATTTCTCAAGGTTCTTCTCCATCCCTACCATCCTTCGGTCATACATCCAAACCTCTCCTTCAAGTGATTATTCTCTTCTTGAAGATGAACATTGATCGCCTACAAGTCTTCCAAGCTTTCTCTATTTTCTTTACCCATGCTATGTTTACTCAGTCTCCAAAGTTATGGATCATGTTTGATCATGGTAAATGATTCAACTACTTTGATACTTTATGATATGTAAATGAGGGAATTATATCCCACTCACTTCACCAACACAGATACCTTGCATAATTAATTTTTGTTCTCTATTCTCAGTCTTACATAGAGAAGTATGTCTTCGTAATGGATACTAGGCCTATGTTCTTTATGCATGTCTAAGTGAAAAAATACTCCATAACACTATTCAATATTGGTGAGATGGACTATTCTCTAGTATAACCTACACAAAATAAACCAATTGACAATGCCAATAATAACTAGAACTCTACATTTATTATGTTGTTGAGACTATGTCTTCGGTGCAACTCCTTTGCACATGACTATTCAACTGAACTAAACCTATTAAGGTGATAAATAATGAGATACCCACATGGTGTTGTGTGTCAATTTAGTCTTAAATTTAGTGGCTTAATCTATGAATGGTAGACCTCTCCCAAGTTTCCATTGCTTTGGGTAAGACCACCTAACCAATGGTGCCAACTATTGGTGTAGCTTATAAGGGTTATCACCCCACCTAAATTGCTTATACACAAAGTTAGCTCTAGAAATTCATTTATTATCAACAATCCAACAACAAAGTAGTCAATTATTTCAATGTTAAAGTAAACCAATAGTAAGCACAATGTATTGTTCTGGAAAGGATGAAAAATGGGCTTCAACTCATGCATCAACTCAAGTTTTAATACATGCAACACTCCCCTTGATATAGAAATATATATTCTCAATTAAAGGATGTGCCAAACATGAAGCTCTGACTGGTGAATGGCATATGGTTCACAATGCCTCCATAATGGACTGGTATATCTCATTCAACACGTTCCTTCCAAGTTTCATGTGCATATAATTACACTTCAAGTCCACTTGAACACCATTCAATAAAACAAAATAGATGATGATTACTTAATACATGTATGAGATGGCCATTGACTTAAACATATGAAATGACAATTAGTTAAAACATATAACAAGGCTACATGGGAATGAGGAACTAAATCAATCCAAAAGATGCCAAATCATATTATTAAACCATAAATGTTGTAAGAGTGAGGAAGAAGTGATTAAAAGGAATGTTGGTAATTTCATTGACCATTCTTTGGATGGTAAAGATACGAGCTTTTTCACTGTCCAATGTAAATCCCTCTAATCAACCCATTGCCCAAGATAGTACAATGCCCATCCATCCTTTACATGCCCAAAATACACCCACAACCCATGCATATGGCCACCAAGAAATGCAAGGTGGCATACTTGAGCATGTACGACTAGTGTATGACCTGCATATGATCCATAGCGACCCCACACAATCTCCAACGATTTTTTAGAGCTGTATTGAATTGTGGAGGTGTGTATAACATCAAGTTCAAGGTCTTTCACTATGTATGGGTCGTCTAACCACCAATGGTCTTCAAGCAATTCAATTTTTGTTTTTCTTTGAGATCTAATATAAAAATTCAGTTAAATAAGTGTAACAATCAATTGATTTAACCATGGATGTCAAATTTGGGAAGAAATGGATGGAGATTATTGCATAATTGTTGGATTTCATAGAGTATTAATAGGAAAAAAAATATATAGGTGAAGGTAACATAAATACAATGGGGAATTATTCATTTAAACCTTGAATTCAACTACAAGCAACATATGAATCCTAGCCAATAACATCAACAACTCATACATAGTATTTTCTACTTGTCGTTCTTAATTATTACCATTCACACACTCAAAGCAACCATTAAACATAAATATGAGCATCATATTTCACCCACATAATTTGCACAATAGTAAAATTAAACAGGCAATAACAATGTAGATTTTACCTTGGAAACCCAAATAGGAAAACCAACTTCAAATGGTTGCTCAATTCTCATTTTGGAAATCTCAGGTTATAATGCGGCTCATGGTGTCTATGCTTCCTCCTCTCTTGGCTAGAAAAAGCAAAAGCCCGTTGTGACACTAATTACAAGAATATATAGGAGATATGGGGCATTGGGAAGGTCAAGAGACTATTCATTCATTTCCCATTCCTTTCTCTTTTTCTCCTATTCCTTTTTTTTTCTTTTACATTTAATTCTTTGTTTTTTCTCTCTTTTCCCTCATTTAGTTTTTAATGTTTGTATTGTGATTTATGTTTTATTTAACCTTCATTAATCATTGAATTACACTTGTAGGTATTGAGTCTTACAACCACTCGCTTGTGTTCTAATCCATTTCAGATCACACCTCCCCATCAAGAGACATTTTGGTCTCCAAAATCTTATAGGAAATAAATTTGGATCAACATGCCTTCTATCTACTTCTATGTAACATGGATCTAACTACGTATCTTGGCTACAATTCTAATTCTAGCTCGTAGCCCTAGCTATCGGTTCTAGTTATAGCTATGGCTTTGGCTCTGGTTCTTGGATCACTTGTTCCCGTAGTGCAGAATTTTGCTCATTGAATCTTAGCTCTGAGCAATTTTTAGACCATAATTATTCAATCATAGTTCATTCCCATCTTCACCATGCAAGTCAGTTGGATTCTCCAACTTCACAATGGTCTATCTTGGTAGCCAATGAAGGCCAAGTCAAATTCTTGTATGTTTTTTTTTAGTGAGATCTTGACAACTATGCCATCATGAAACAATTACATAATAGAAGGTGTGGACCGACCTCTTCTACTAGGATCAATTACTTCCCTACAAGGAAAAAATTCTCTGCTACTACATGTGCTTGCACAACACTACATATCTACAACAACATCAATCGAATGACAATGTCATGAACTATCAACCTTGTTTTACCACTTGTTGATCCAATTGTTTGCTCATTGGTAAGTTAGTTCACCAGATGGTGATTCATGCTTCAACTAGCCTACAATTAATGAAACATCAACCCATGCTTGATATCCTTCTTCACTCTCTCCTACTTCAACCAAACAACTGATTTCTTTGTTGGTGAGGATGACCTCTTATGATACTACAACTTTGTGGATAACTTCTACTCCCTGGGTTGGAGATGCAGGAAATTCTTCATCCTATTTACTCTTCACTCTCCTCCTTTTCTCTTGGCTGTGCAGCTTCTAGGGTGAAGATATGGATGATTTTTCCAACACTTTTCCATGCTCTTTCTATCCATATTCTTCTAAGTTTGTTGTTGGATTGGGGAAGTATTATTTCCATTCTTCCTTTGAAAACACTCTAGCTTGTGGCATGTGGCTTGCTTCTCCTAGAAATATACCTCAAGATGGACTTTCTTCCCACATAATGAACATGCCTATGAGTACCAACAATTGGCAATGTTATGACCTTTCCTCTTACAACAGTTACAAACAAGAGAGGGCTTACATGATGCATAACATTGGTCCTTATTCGTGTTTCTCGCACTGATTGGATTTCCACTTCTTCTAAGTGTTGGCGTAGGATGAGTATTTTCACTTTCCTCATCGTTTCCCTTTTGCAATCTTCCACAAGAAGGATGGAGTAGTGTTGTGCTACCACCCTCATTCATTGTTTCTCTTTCTTTTGATGAGAAATCAAATTCTACCATGTCTTTTTCCTTCAAAAATGTGATCTTGTTGTTTGTTTCCTTTTCCTTTCTTCCATTGAGACCTAGGCCTTCATGCTTGACCCTCGGTTCAACTACAAGGGGCTTAGGATGTTTTGTAGATTGTTTCCTAACATTTTTTCATTGTATCCCATTTTCCTAAGTAATTTCAAACCAATTCCTTTTCTATGCTTTTCAAATTCACTAAAATTCTCTTGAGAAATGTTTAAGGAAGGTGATATTATTAGAGTTGTCTCAGTCATGGTGTTAGCTTCAATAATGGAAATGAATGATTCCTTTCTTCCTTATGATCTTAGGCAACCACCTGTAATTTTTCCAATGCCTCCTCCTTCTTTTTCAACTCTCGGTGTAGTTGATTCATCATCTGAGTGAGCCTATCCCCCTGCCATCTATTAATTTGGATGTCCTTCTCTCTCAGTTGCACAAGTTAAACTATGCTCTTGTCCTAATCTGTTATAACAATTGTGATGGAGTCTTGGTGTTCATCAAATTATTCTTAAGCAATGGCAATAGTATTACCAAGGTATCAAGGTTCTTCTCCATCTCTACCATCCTCTAGCCATACATCCAAACCTTCTCCTTCAAGTGCTTGTTCTCTTCTTGAAGTTGAAAATTGATGGCCTATAGGTCTTCCAACCTTTCTCTATTCGCTTTACCCATCATAGGTCTACTTAGTGTTTGAAGTTCTGGAAGTTGTGTTACGATCAAGGATTCAACTACTCTTATACCTTATGATCCATAAGTGAGGGAATTATATCCCAGTCACTTCACCAACACAAAAACATCGTAGAATTAATTTTCTATTCTTTTTTCTTAGTCTTATGAAAATAACTCTGACTTTGGAATGACTACTAGGTTTATGTTCTTGATGAAGATTTGAGTGCAAAATAACTCTGCGACTCTACTCAAGATTGATGAGATGGTCTATTCTCTTATATAACTTGCACACAAGAAACCAATTGAAAATGCCAATAATAACCAGAAATCTAGAATTACTCTGTTGTTGAGACTTCGTCTTCGGTGCAACTCCTTTTCATGTGACTATCCAAATGAACTAAATCTATTAGGGTGATCAAGGCTAAGATATCATCATGGTGTTGTGTGTTGATTTGTTCCTTAATGTAGTGGCTTGATTTATGAATGGTAGACCTCTCCCAAATGTCCAATGCTTTCGGTAATACCACCCAACTAATGGTGCCAACTATTGGTGCAACTTGTAGGTGTTGTCACCCGACCAAAATTGCTTATGCACAAAGTTAACTCCACTAATCCATTTTATTATCAACAGTGCAACAAAAAAGTAGTTAATTGCTTCAACGTTAAAGCCAAACCAAAATTAAGCACAATGTATTATTCTTGCAAGGAGGAATAATGAACTTCAACTCAAGTTTTAATACAAGCAATGCTCCTCTCGATTTATAAATACATATTCTCAAGTAAAGGAAGTGTCAGGGATGAAGATTTGACCATTTAATAACATATGGTTCACAATGCCTCCACAATGGAATGATATATCTCATTCAATGTGTTCCTTCCAAGTTTCCTATGCATATAATCAAACTCCAGTTCCACTTAAACACCATTCAATAAAAAATATGAGATAACCATTACTTAATACATATATGAGATGGCCATTAAATTAAACATATGAAATGAAAATTAGTTCAAACATATAAGCGGGTTGCATGGGAATGAGGAACTAAATCAATCCACAAGATGCCAAACAATATGGCAAACCGTATTATTAAACCACAAATATTGTAAGAGTGAGGAAGGAGTAGTTAAAAGGAAGGTTGGCAATTCCATTGACCATTCTTTGCATGTTAAATATACTATCCATTTCACTACCCAACGTGCAAC
>ML864603.1:11476-22410 GCA_009831015.1 Picea engelmannii | reverse complement strand
AATGAATCCCAAAGGTGGTGGTGCCTTGCACGTATCGAAGGATACACTTTGTAGCTTTCCAATGTAGCTCATGCGACTCCTGCATGAACCTGGAAACTGTGCCAACTGCATAAGAGAGGTTTGGTCTGGAGTGTGTGATATACCACAAGCTCCCCACAATTTGTTTGTATAGTGTGTTGTCAATCAATGGAGTCTCCCCACCATCCTCAAGTTTGACTCCTGATAGGAAAGGAGTCGGAGCAGACTTGCAGTTTTTCATGTGAAATCTCTCAAGGAGATCGTGTGCATACTTGGCCCAAGACAGTTTGATGCCTAATGCATCCTGACTGATCTCAAGTCTAAGGAAGAATTATAGAGGAACCATATCTGTCATCAAAAACTTGTCATGTAGAATCCTCTTGACTGTAACAATCACTGAAGTCGAGCACTCGGTGATCAACAAATCATCAACATACAAAACTAAAAGTAGAAGTGAATCAACCGTCCTAAGCATGTAGATATTCGGGTCTGATTTACAACGTACAAATTTATGTGACAACATGTAGGAATCCATATTGGCATACCATGCCCTTGGAGCCTGCTTGAGGCCATAAAGGGACTTCTTCAGTCGACGGACCAAAGATGAGTCCTACATAAATCCTTGGGGATGATCCATGTAGATCTCCTTAGAGATATCACCATGAAGAAATGAATTCTTCACGTCCATCTGATGGACTTCCCATCCTTTGGTTGTTGCAATGGAAAGTTCCAATTGTATGGAATCCATCTTCGCTACTGGAGCGAAGGTCTCATCATAGTCAATACCATGAACCTATTGAAAGCCTTTGGAAACAAGCCTGGATTTGTATCTGCTAATTTGTCCATCCGTTGCGCTCTTAGTCCTGTAGGCCCATATGCATCTAACGAGTTTCCTCCCAGAAGGAAGGGGAACTAGATCCCAAGTCTGGTTCTCGAGGAGGGAGTTGTACTCTTCATACATGACGGATTCCCAAAATGGATTTCGAGAAGCCTCACCATAAGACTGTGGATCTAAAGACTGAACCAAGAAAAGATGCCTGGAGGGCAATGGTTCAGTGGTAGTGAGTGCAACATGAGGCTCCTCTAAATCAGATCGAGTCCTCCTAGTATCAGTTGGATCACCAACGAGATCCCCTGCATCTTGTAGAGTAGTCTATGCCCACTTGGGCCTCTGCTCTGGCTTTGAAATTACATCTGGATGCTCTGACTCTACATCTGACTGTACTGAATCTAAATCTGAATCATCTAAGTCCTCTGAATCATAACTCTTGTCTAAAGAAGAGTCAGCATGTGCATGCTCATCATCTCGGATAGGTGGAAGAATGAAGGTGTCTGCATGTGGCTGTTGAGGTGCATGTGATACACTTTACTCGAATTGGAGACTTCGCTCAATGATGAGTCGGTCTGAGGAAAGATCAATAATCTTATATCCCTTAACACCATTGGGTTATCCAACAAAAATGCACTCAGTGCTCTGTGGATCAAGTGCCTTTCTCTTTTCATAGGGAATTCGGGCCCATGCACGTGAACCAAAAATGCAAAAGTGGGTCACTTCCTGTTTGAGGCCGCTCCAAGCCTTGTAGGGGGTCTTATCCTTGACATATCTATCGGGAGATCTGTTTTGGATGTATGTTGCACAATTAAGTTCTTTGGCCCATAGTATTTGTGGTAGTGACTTTGCATGAAACATGCAAGATGCCATCTCCTTTAGAGATCGGTGTTTCCGCTCAGCAACTTCATTTTTCTACGGAGTATAGGGAACTGTGTGTTGCAACTGAATCCATGCCTCATGGAAAATATTATGGATCTCATGATTTACATACTCTCCCCCATTATCATTTCGGAGGACTTTGATCTTCTTTTTGGACTGTGTCTCAACCAAGGCTTTGAAATCTTTGAGGTGTTGAAAGACCTCAGATTTTTGCCTGAGAAAGTAGATCCATGTAAAACATGAGAAATCATCAACAAAAATGAGAAAAAGCCTCTCTTTGCTAATGGATGGATGCAGAAAAGGATCCATGAGGTCACCATGGATCAAATATAAAGGTACATAAGCTCTCTGATACTTTCCTTTGTTGAATTTATCTTGAGGGTGTTTTTCGAGAACACATCCCTCACATACTCCCTTGGAGAAATGGATGTCTAGTAGACCATCAATCAAGATTTGCTTGCTAAGTTGTTGCATATATATGATATTCAAATGTCCAAACCTTTTGTGCCATATCCTACTACTTTCATCAGCATGAGTAAGCAGTAAAGCATAATCAGGTTCAATGAATTCAGAAAAAGTATAAAATCTAGACTGATGATTTACCTCACCGATAGAAACCTTGGAGTTGGTTTGCATGTTGTAGATGTCCATGAAATTTGGTGTGAATATGAATTTCTTTCTGGTGTCAGAATTCGTCATTTGATACACAAAGAGAAGGTTGACATAACGTTTGGGAACGTGCAACACATTCTCGAAGCTTCTGTTGGTGAGTTCAATCCTTCCTTTGCCGATGACTTCGATAGAAGAGTTGTCCCCCATCAGAATTGGAGGACCTTTGCATGCATCCAAATAATAATATACTACTTTTGAGGCATCCATGTGATGTGATTCTCTTGAATCAACGATCCAAGCATCGTGATAGGAGTTGATGGCAATCAAGGCATGGCTAGAATTGCCTTTCTCGGAATTCAGATCTTCTAGCTTCTTGTTCTTTGCACCCTCGGGGATGCGATATCCAATGTTGTTTTTCTGAAGTATTTGAGACATTAGATATATATTTTTTTTTCATGCATGTAGATTTTGAATGGAATCCTTTGTGACAATATGTGCATTTCTCCCCTTTTCTTCCCTTTTTCCCTTTGGATCCGGAGGCATCAGTGAAGGGTTTTGTGTACCCTTCCTTCTTCGGATGTGCATGAGATTTATGTTTATATTTATATTTATATTTATGATATTTGTGGCTGCCATCATGCAGAGTGAGTGCATGTGCCCTTGGGCATTTGATTGTGCCCATGTTGATGAGCTTGGTTTGCTCTTGTGTCATAGATTCGATAAAGTCCTCAAGAGAAGGCATCTTCCAATTGGCTCTAGAGGCGAATCTGACATAATGGAATGTGGATACAAATAAAAATAATTTAGGACCAAGCTTGGAGAGAATGGTTAGAACCATTTGTTTCTCCTCCTTCTATTTACCAACCCCACAAGCTCTGAGTTGCGACAGTAAATCCTTGAATTTTGTAAAGAAATCTTGGATATTATCGAAGCTTTTTGGATCCAATGTGAGAAAATCCATCTCCAGCATTTGTCCCCTCATCTCATCCTGTTTTTCAAATATCCCTTCCAAGGTGGTACAGGATTCATTGGGAGTCTTACAGAAATATATGTGAAAAAGGAGATCGGGAGAAATAAGACTGCAAATTGTTTCGAGTGCCTCATCCATGCGATTTAAGTACTTGGATTTTTTTATGGCTAATGTCGGTTTTGTATCTGTATTCAAGGTTAACCTGTACAACCCTTTGGTTTTGATATGTATGGCTATTTTCTCCTTCCATGCAAAATAGTTGTAAGGTGTAAGAATGAATTATTTTTGGAAATCCATCTTTCCGTTGTCTTCAATCTTTTGTACCTACAAATTTTTTTTGTGTAGATTTTGATTAGCAGTCCGTCGGCTCTGATACCATGTAAATGTTTTGAAACTACACATAATAGATATAGATAAACAATAATACACACATTTGCAGAGATAATTTGAGAAAGAAGAAGAAGGAAAGAAAGAATGAAATAATTATCATTAACCGTTGTGAATAATGAATAATTTACACATGATATATTCTGTATAAATCAATGAGTGCACACTGGAGGAGAACCAATGCACCATAGTGGTGGTATAGAGTGATTTGGACACACACCAGTAGTTATGGGAGTGAACTTCCACCTATTCTAGTCTCTCAGGCGGTTATGAGAGTGAACTGCCACCTAGTTGAGTTAACTAGTCAACTAGTCTTCAGTTAACTAACTGAACAAAGAGTAGTGAGGAATTAAATCAAGGAATCAAGGGTAATGCTCCAGTTTGGTGATGATCCCAAGGAAATTTCAAATTATCATGGTGATTATCCCAATGTTACATGGTGATAAAACCAATGCAACATCTAAACTCAACTCAACTAGTCAAACTGAAGTGTCAAATGAAAGAGAATATTCTCCACATGGAATATTCTCCCCTAAAATATAGGATACTGGATAATGACTAATTATGACTAATAAACAAGGAAAAACCTTAGGAAAAAGAAATCATGGGTGTGTGTGAAGTACCTCCAACAGATGTGGTATGTAAGGATGGTGTAAAAGTCGACATGGAAAAAATCAAAATCATCCTTGACTTAAAGCCACCTTTAAACCAGAAATAGATTAAAATATTCCTCAGACATACTGGGTATTACCAAAAATTTATACTCCACTATTCATATATCACTTTCCCAATGGATTAGTTGCTTTAGAAAGAAATTGAGTTTAGATGGAGTCAAGACTACCAGGAGTCATTCAAAATTTTAAAGATGAAACTGGTCGAAGCCCCCATACTAAAATTCCCCAACTGGTTGAGAAGTTTTCACATCCATGTCGATGCTTCAAATGTCATTGTCGGGTCGGTTCTAGCACAACCATATGAGAACAAAATTGACCACCCGAACATGTATACTAGTCGGAAGTTGAATAAAGCAAAAAATAATTACTCAACCATAGAAAGGGAAGCCTTATCAATGATATTTTCTTTGCAGAAATTACGACATTACTTAATTTTGAACCCATTAACATTTTTTACAGATAATCAAGCATTAAAATACCTAGTCAATAAACTTGTTCATCAAGGAAAAATATCTCGTTGGTTATTAATATTCCAAGAATTTGAATTCGATATAATCATCTAACTTAGGAAAAAGAACATCAAGCCCAACCATCTATCCCGACTCGAGACAGGGGAGGACCCAAATGACATAGATGACGACCTTCCAGATTCACATCTATTCTTTGTCGAAGCATCATAAGAATATATGGAAGAAATAGAAAATTTCTTGTAGGAGGGGAAGGCACCAGAACATCTCTCAACAAATAAAAATAAAGTGTTAGATATAAGAGAAATACCATTCACAATCATAAAGAGATATCTATACAAAATGGGAACTGATGACATCTTAAGGAGATGTTCTCTAGAACATGAAAAAGAAGACATTATCAATGAGGCACATGCATGACCAGCTGGGGGCCACTTTCAAGCCAACATGACAACACGAAAGATACTTCAGGAAGGTCTATGGTGGCCAATTAATCATAAATATTGTTGGGAATAGGTCAAGAAATTTGGTAATTGTCAAAGAATGGGTTGACATCTGTGGAAGAATGAAATTTAATTACAGTCGGTCAACCCTAATCTACCATTTGAGATCTAGGCCATCGACTTTGTTGGTCCATTTCCTTAAAGAGAAAGAAGAACATGCACGGAATATATTATCACTGTAGTCGAATATGTGACTAAGTGGGCGAAAGAAGAACCAATCGAAACATGAACTAAAGAGTTCACATCGAAATTTATTTATGAGAAAATAATCACAATATTTGGATGCCCACTGACACTAATCGATGACCAAGGGACACAATTTATAAATGAGATGATCTGAATCCTATTAAATAAATTTCTCATTGATCACAGAAGAACAACGACATCCCATCCTCAAGAAAATGGTGTTGTTGAAGCATTTAATAAGACACTACATATAGGACTCACTAAAATCTGTGACATTGACAAGAACGACTGGGGCGAAAAAATTCTTGGAATACTATGGGCATACAGATCTTCTTATAAGAGATCGACTGGACATAATCCCTTTAAACTTGTCTATGGACAAGAAGATGTGATCCCACTTCACTTCTGGGCCAAATCAGACAGAGTAGCAGTTGTTGCTAAATTCGACCAAGACAGAAGCATACATGATTGTCTTTACCAATTGAATAAGATAGAAGAAGGAATATTGATAACAATGCACCACCAAGAAGTTCAAAAACAACAACATAAATCATTGCATGATCATCATCTAAAAAAAATGAGATGAAAAATGGATACCTAGTTCTACTATACGACAACCGAATCAAAGGAAAAACCAAGAAGTTAGAGACAACATGGATTGGTCCTTATGTTATAGAAGATATTTGACCGATAAGAAGAGTTCAAATTTAAACTTTGCTGGAGAACCCGATTAAAAAAGTAATTAATGGTGCCCGATTAAAAAATTGTAATACATAAAGATGAGGAACCCTATTGGCAAATTTTGTAGAAAGTAATGCCAACAGGGATCCACCAAAACTGGAAATATAATAGTTCGGTCAAAGTCGAAATTTTTTTTTTTGATTAATAATAGTATCAAGAAATAAATCCTTATATTAATAAACAAAAAGTCATTTATGAATAATTCTGGTATAAGATTGAGGTACAAGAAACTATTATAGGAAAAGATAAGTATTAAAGAAGTTCCAAAGCTTGGAAGAAAAAAGTAAAGGAAAAGTAGAATGGAGAGAGAAAGAATCCCCTCGTTAAACCACAAAGAAAGTGTACGAAGACGAGATCGACACACGAATCCATCACTAGACTTATGGAAAATCCTCATAAAGAGACAATTGATTTATTGAGGAGGATCCAGATCAAGCGAACAAAGTTCAAGCGATTGAAGACATCATAGAGAGGACTGCAATAAAATAGACGAACAAAGTAATTATCAAGAACATCGACTAAGAAGAACCGACAATAGGAAACTCAATGATACAAAAGAAGTAGTCGGTCGAACCATGTATTGACCATGGATCAACATAGGATATTTAGTTGATCGAGCAAGAGAAAAAATGGGCCACGAAAAGTTCAACTCCAAGAAGGATAATACATTTAATATGTGACAATAAAGGACCGATGGATCTAACAAGAATATTAATGCTCGAAGTGATGCAAAATACCGTTGCGCAACCACTAATATAACTTCAGGATGACTCGACACGAATGAAATACAAGTGGAAATCACCACAATTAATGCATGATAGGACTTGCATGCTTGCCAACTAAGCACTACCCTAAACTTCCCCTCATATGAGTTGAACATACCACCAACAATTGTGATAGAGGTGCACAACTTTAAAGAACAACTAGCCACATTTAATTTGAATCTCCCTCTCCTACGTATAAATTTGGAGGATGCATATGACTTTGTGTCATTGTTATTTTCTTCCCCACAACATAGTATAGATCTGACCGAGCAATCGAGCGAATCTACAACTTCCCCCAAATTTTTGAATATCGCCGAACTGGAATTAGATATGTCGAGTCTGAGAGGAAAATTTGTTGAGATAGTGGAAGGATCAAGACCAAGAGAAAGGTTCTACATAACAGCCGCATCGTCTTTGTAAATTCAGATGTAGAATATCCTACAGTCGCGACTGGAGGAAATGGATTGGAGAAAGAAATGGAAACTTTTTATAGAATGGGGATTGGAGGATGGTTGTTGGAATCCTGAGACATAATTCCTAGCAAAAGCAGGAATTAGACACCTCCTAGGAGCACCACTAGTCGACGACTTCGATCAATGGAAGGAAGAAGCAACAAAGTTTATTGTCATCCAATATCACCATGGATATCTCTGGCTCGACAATATGATAAAAATAATAAGAGGGATTCTTCACAGAATCACCGATACTCCAAAGATGGGTTCTAGGTCCCAAAAACCTCAAATGCAAATGCTTGGATGCAAATTTTGACCGGGTCAACAACAAAAAAAATTCCAAGGGGTTACTTATCAATGTGATCCTCGAATTTCATGCAAGATGGATTGAAATAATTGTATAATTATTCTTTACACTAGATGGTCGAGCTTCTGATGTCAAAATGACCATGGTAAAGTCAATCGGCCAAATATTTAAAAAGGCAAAAATCTTCAGCTAGTTCTAATACATGGCCAACATCATCTAGACTAACTGCAAGGAATGCTAAGAAGTAGGAAGGCCATAAAATTCCCCTCTTTATTAATCTGGATAGAAATGGAGCAATATAGCCAATTGGTGAAACTACATTCACAATTAGGAAGGTTCCAACAATGGAAAAATATAGAATTTTTGCAGCAGAGCAGGAAGGTGCCTCCAGATCACTACCTCCACAAGAAATGTTTCGACTATGGGTTAGAAAATTAAACTATAGCTCACATAGATGGCACGATGAGAAACTTGTTCATCGACCCTACCAACACCTTGCCATATTCAATTAGAACTCGACTGCACCAAACTTTGGTGTGGATTGGAGTCATCCCCAAAACCAGAGGAGTTACATTATCAGTCGACAATAGAGGAAATATTCACTAAATTAGAAAGACATACATACCGGGAGATACAAATTCCTCCTAAAGTTAACCAACTAGGACTATCTTTGTTACTCCCCCTTACCGAGGAAGAACAGGAGGAGGAAAGAGAAGCATATTTATATGCAATACCCTTTGTTGAAGACTTAGAAGCACTGACAATCGTTCATGCATGACCTTTTCCCAGAAAAAGAAAGAAGCCAATGAAAAACGATAAATGAAAAAAGAAAGTCAAATTCGAATAAATATCTTTGGACATAGAAGAGATCTGGAGGGAGACTTTTCAATCGACCGAAGGTATCGAATTTAACGACCTCGTCATTCAAGAAAAGATGACTAGTATCACCAACAAAATCGCCTAAAAAATCAAGTAGATAGAGAAGTAGACTCGACAAGAGAGTGCTATGATGAAGAAGATGTTAAGCTCGTTAGTTAGACCTAGAATGAAGGAAGCCATGGAGAAATCTAAATTACAAAAATAGTAGGTCAAAAAAATAAAAATACACTCCAACATATTGAAACAAGGGGAGTAAGGAGTCATAAGATACACAAAATCTTGACCACTATGGCAACCCCAAAAAAGGTCACAAAGACCCGGTTAGAAGTAGAAATCATTATGAAGTTGAAATTAGGAAAAAGGAGAGTGATCTACCTGACAATCAACTTGAAAAGAGAATCCCCACCAACTGAGCCATTATCCATAGTCGAGGAGCGACCTGCAAAGAAGAAGAAGAGACAACTTATAATTTCTGAGTCGTCAGAAGCAACTGATTTAGACCAACCATGTACGTCGGTCTATAAGGAGATTAAGATCGATAGGCCAGAGGATCTTGATTCAGTTGAAGGAATACCAATCCAATTGACTCATCCAGTCTAAATTGCAGAACAACATGAGTCGGTCGATAAAATACCAATCCAGTCGGTCCCTCCATTTGAAGATATACAACAACCAGTCAGTCATCAGGAATTCAACTTTCAGGAAATCAACACCCAAGATGTTAATATTCTTGAATTAGGACTAGTAGATATTATGACCAATGTATCCACAGAAGCATAATAGATAAAGAAACAAGATAACTTGGTTGAACAAAAAAAAAAAGGAACACAAAGAGGAATACTTCCCAGAAAATGCTCCAACTAAGGATACAATACAATGTCCGATATAGGCTCAACAGTCTCCCTTGCAAAAAGAAGTAGAGCATACACGACAAGGAAACAACAGTAGGGGAATGGGTCGATCAAACTCACTTATTTGCACAACATACACCACAAGATCAAGATAAATATGGGGGCCCAACAAAAACATCAGGAAAGAGTAAGAAAAAGAAACCTGTGAAAATCATCTTTAAAATGACCTAGCCATCCAGCCCGTCCGGATCAGCTAGAGAAACTAAACTCGACCTGACATCAATATCCGACCAACACCTCTTCAACTTACATCAATTCATCTCAAAAGAATCAAGAAAGAGGTGGAAAACATTTATTAAAGAAGGAAGTTGGGTTTCAAAAGTAAAGGAGGATCAAAAGAAAATGCTACACGAATGCAGAGAAAAGGTCATAGAGCATTTAGGAACAGAGCAGTTTTCAGAAATGGAGATCTCCTTGGCGAGTTAAATAAAGACTTGGTCGAAAGGATGATCAAAGCTAATACACAAAACCAACAAGTCAAAATTCTCCAAACGTAAAAGGGATATATACAACAACAATACCGCCTAGAAATGACTTACAATCAAATAATCCAAGAGCAGACAACCACCACCATTGTGACATAATACACCAATCTTAAAGGACTTAGACAAAATGTGGAAGAAGTCACCAAGCGTGCTACAATGCTAAATTCGGTGGTAAGTAACTAACCAACCTAATTTGCAACTGCATTCAACAAGGGAAGAATACAAAGAGTTGTGGTAGAAAACATATTAAATATGAGAAATATAAAGGCCAACATCAAGATCAAAGAGGCCCTCACAAGTCAGTTAGCAAAAGAAAAACTAGTAGATTCACAAATATCATAGAAAGAAAAATACTGGCAGAAGGAAGGGCACAAAGTACAGTTAGAAACTGACAATGCAGTAATTCGCCTCGTGTAACTCATAGAAAATATTCAAGAGATGGAGCACTAGATTGACCCAGAATCGACTGTAGTACAACAAGTAGAAATAACAGAAAAACTAAACTTTATTGGATAGATCAAGACACTAGGCCTGGAAGCACTCTAGTCGATCAATGCATGGCATGAATTCACACAACATCTGCATCATTCAGCTCCCAATATCCTATAAACTTCCATCAAAGCCAGTACATAAAGCAGACCAAAGGACGCAGTCGAATCGACTAGGAGCAAAGACTTTGGCGTAGAAGGACAATCAAATATGTCTCCATAATCCTATCAAGCAACCAAAAGTTTTGGCTATAATTCCTCTTCTTTCTCTCTTTCTATCATTATTATTTTGTAAACAATTAATGTAAAAGAAAGTTCTATTATACTCCCCTCTTGCTTGAGATGAGCAAGGAATTGAAATGGGGGGAGATGTTGTAGG
>WSFP011425115.1:0-22411 GCA_009831015.1 Picea engelmannii | reverse complement strand
TTACTTTGGTGCACGACATTACAACATCATATATAAATAACACATTCTTCATACTTAAGAATTTATCATCATTGCACCATAACATTAAACATCATACAAACACAACACAACACATCACCACACACAGGTTTGTTAAATTTACTGTTGTTATTAGGTTATTTTCTATTTACTAGAGCATTTAATGCATTTCCAAAACAACAACATAAGGAGGATCACTGAAAGAAACACAATCACAACATACACAACATTTTATCCTGGGAAACCCTCATGGGGGAAAACCCCCCAAAAAAACTTCCTCAATAATATATTGCCAATACAATGCCAAGACTACGACCAAACCACCAAGAATAACCTAGGATTGAGCATGCACCTCTCTTCTCCTTCCTGCAACTGCAATTGTCTTCAAAATATGCGCACTAGAAGTCATGTGAATGAGTGAGTGGACAAGTGAGGCACCATCCTCACTTATTTATACTAGCTGAGGGGGAACTAGGGTTATGTCTCTTCACCAAGCAGTGTCGACCTCTTCCAATAATGATTAAAATCACTTTAATAAACCCTAGGGGCCGACTTCTCAAATCCTACCATATGAATATGTTTTGACCAATCCACACGAGGGGATTTGGTCTTATACAGGACCCAACATGATCAATTTACAAAAGGGGATTTGATCTATATAATAATAACTCAATTATAATTTAGAATATTCTTCACAGTTACAATATTTCAACACTCCCCCTTAACAAGAATGGCATTCTACTGACATAACCCAATAAAACATCATCAAGAGAGAGTGAGGACAACAACATAATCAACATATGGAACATTGACTGGCATATCTACAAATCATTAGAAGTTTTTCTCATCATTAATATCATCATCGTTCACCGCATGGAGCTGGAGTAGTATCATCATCATCATTCATAATATGGAGTTGAAATAGCATCATCATCATCGTTCACAACATGGAGCTAGAATATCATCATCATCATCATTCACAACATGGATTTGGAATAACATCATCATCATCATCGTCAGCATGAAATTGAAACATCAACATCAATAGAATGAAGCTAGAGAAACAATCTCACCAACACGAGCTTGTTACATCATCATCAACAACATGAGGCTGGTAAAACACCATCAACAACACGAGGTTGAATCAATCAAAATCATCAGAACGAGGTTGAAACAACAACCTCATCAACACGAGGATGAGAAAACAACATCATCAACACGAGGTTGAGACAACAACATCATCAACACAAGGCTAAGACAACAACATCATCAGCACGAGGCTGAGACAACAACATCATCAACACGAGGATGAAACAACAACATTATCATATGGCAACAAAATGAGGCAGGTGCAACAACAACATTTTGTGTTACTTTGACAGATCGTCTTTACCGAACCTTCGACATATTCCCAAGAATCATAAGATTCCCTAGGATACAAAATCCTAATGGATCTACCGCATGGTACTCTGACAGACCATCCTTACCAGACCTTCGAGATCTATCTAGGAATCATAAGATTCTGTAGCATATAAAATCCTAACAGAGCTACCACTACTGACCAGAACTGGCATATACATGCACATGTACTTTGACAGACTGTCCTTACTGGATCTTCGGGACCTGCCCAGGGATGATCAATCCCCTAAGATATAAAATCCTAATGGATCTATCCGTTGTTGGTCAGGATACCATAGTATCATCAACATCACTCCCCCTTTCGAGGGAGGTCTTTTCAAAAAACACCAAGCATGTCTCGGAAGTACTCAAACTTTATTCGAGACAAAGGTTTGGTCAACACATCTGCAACTTGCTCATCTGTGCCAACATATTGGAGCATTACACCTCCCCTATGCACCATATCACGAATGTAATGATATCAGATCTCTATGTGCTTCGACTTATCATGGAACACTGGGTTCTCCGTCATCTTTATGCAACTCTGGTTATCACAAAAAACCATGGTTACTTCCATCTCCAGATCAAATATCCTGTCAACAACTTCTAAAGCCATATGGATTCACAACTGGTGGAACATGCTACAATGTATTCTTCTTCTGCTGTGCTTAGAGTAATATTGGATTGTTTCCTACTATGCCATGAAGTCATGGATGACCCTAGACTGAAACAACATCCTGAAGTGCTTTTTCTATCAGAAACACTTCCAGCCCAATCTGAATTAGTATAACCATACATTATGAAGTCATGATATCCAGTATAATAGAGACCATAATCCAACATACCCTTAAGGTATCTCATCACATGCTTTGCATCTACAAGGTGAACACGTATGGGCTCTACCAAATATTGAATCAAGGTGTTCATGGAAAAGAATATATCTGGCCTGGTATTCGTCAGATACATCAACAAACCAATAATATGTCTATATATAGTAGCATCAACCAATTCTGATGAAGGATCATCCATGAGCTTCAACTTGGTTTCCATGGGTGTGTTCATGGATTTACATTCCAACATGTTGAATCTCTTCAGTATTTCAACTGCATACTTCCCTTGGTTAAGGAAGATCTTCTCTAGGCTCTGCCAAACTTCAAGACCTAAGAAATAGTGCATCAAGCCTAGGTATTTCATCTCAAACTTTGCAGTGAGCTTCTTATTACAATCCGTGACGAGTTTTTCTTCTCCTGTTAAGAATAATTCATCGATATACAATAGCAATATAACTGGCTCATCATTCATAACCTTGAAGTAAAGGTTATAATCATCTTTACTCTTGGTAAAGTCCAAGCTTGTCAGAAAAATATCAATTCTTCCATATGAAGCTCTAGGAGCTTGATTCAAGCCATACAAATCTTTCTTCAACCTGCAGACATGAGTCTTTACACCTTCAAATTCAAACCAAATTTTTACATCACATTGTACCAACCTGGTACACTTTCTCAGTTGCAACTTAATCTGTACAATCATGTGCTAGCTCTATGTGATTTCTGCAAAGCACTATCTGTCTCACTACCTAAGATTATGTCTTCTACTCTCTTTGCAACTGTTCCTTCTGGAACTGGGATTATGCACCTATAGCTGCTATTTCTGAAGCTGAGAATGACTTGCTCTATTCTCACAGTAGCTACTGAACTATGAGAGTAGCTCCTCTATTCTATCATGGAAACAACTTCATCTGAGAGTGGCTCAATAATTGATACTGAAGGTAGCTTTTCCTCTTTCATGGAGGCAACTCAATCTCAAATATAGGGACTATTCCCCCTGAATATCTTACTGTATCAAAATCATGGTTGTTCTAGTTGTGTTCTTGAATACTAGAACTATTTCTTCTATTACTGGAGTAAGTGTCTTGTCATAGTATTCTCCCTCTTGCTGGAAGAATCCTCTGGACAAAAATCATGATTTGTACATCTTTATACTATTATCTGCAACATTCTTGATTTGTTAGATCAATCTTGGAAGTCACCACTGACTTCCCTTCTAGTCTTAAGACAAAATACAGTCCTTCTAACTGGATTTCTTCTCTGTTACTGAAACAAGGGAATCTTCTCAGGAGATTTCATGTCTCCTAGAGGTCTATGAATCTACAATCTAGTCTTCTTGACTAATGGCATCTGTCTGCCAGTCATGGAAGATGTATCTTTTTCCCATCTGCTCCTTTATGAGATCAACTTACTCTGAGTCTTGATTTTTTTTGAGTCTACAAAAACTTCATAGTCTCTACAAGAAATACTTGGTGTTGTATACCAATTCTTAGTATGAAAAGATGAGTCAGACTTCAAATGAATTCTTCTTCCTATCAAGGTGGCTTCATTATCCATTGACCAAGTCTATTGTGAGTTCTATTCTAATGTTTGATCATCTTTGAAGCCTTCTGCTCATTACAATCAATCTCCATATGCGATACTCCGTATCTCAAAAGTTTTTTCTTCTTCGTCTTCTTTAGTATACGATCATGTATACAACTTGAATAGTCTTCTTCATGTCTAATCTAATATGTTTTTTCCTATAACCGTCACTATAGTTTCCTTAGGGTTATTACCTGTGACCTTCCTAGAACAAGAACAACAAGGGAGAAACAACAAACAAGCATAATACTCTTTATAATAATAATAAAACAATAGCAAGAACAATCGTCACAGTAGCTCCTTCAGAGCTATCACTTGTGACCTTCCTGAAACAAGGGTCAAAAGTAAGAAGTACAATAATAAGAAATGAGAGAAACACTCTTCTAGTGTTGTGATCAATCATTCCTCCTGGTTACAAAACACGACTTTTTCTCCTAGAGGATGTTAGTTATATTTGGTAAATGATTACAATAAGCATTTATCTCAATATGCTCACATGCTACCAAGTATAATTTTTTTTAAAGATTGATATCTCAACTATAGTGTTTACTTGTAATGAGGTAGTTATCAATATTGATATGTGCAAATTTGAATTTTATCAACTTAATCCATCAAACATGGAACTTGGAGTCCTATCCTCAAGAATGAGTGTTGTTTCTTTTCTTCCTAGTCTCCTTTGCTCAAGATGACAAATATTCTTTTCAACCTGTGCTATGTACCGAGATAATATGATTTCTTGACAGAAATATAAGTTAGAGAATAAACTCTAATTTTAATCTAATACCTTGAATTTAATTTTGGCCAAAGGTTAGTATGATGTTCATAACTTCAACATACAACCTAGATGTTCATAATGATCTCATAACAAATAGATGCATATCAATATAATCAAACATGGGGTGCATTATTCCTCAGAATGTGTTGGATATGAGATCCCTATAGATCTATGATTGTTGTTTAGACAAAAGATCCTTTCTCCTGCAAATACCCCTTAGAATAATGATATTGTTTGAACATATGTAAATACATACCTATGATAGTATCGACAGGTAGTGGCACCAGTCAATAACAATGATTAATAACAAACCTTTAAAACTTCAAAGGTTCTTCAACTTGTAACTTAAGGTTAGATGGATCTTTGCTAGGGTAAGGTGCACTAGGACAATGAAATTAAGTCTTGACACTTCACAAAAAATTTCACTTCAACTGGTACTGTAGCTAGTGCTGCAACTGCAACTGATACTACAACTGCAACTACAACTTAGGGTTTTATGAGGAAACCCTAATTTTTCAAACTTCAAATATTGGAATTATGATCTAGGGAATATATGCACTGGGATGATTCGAGTAGGTTGGAGCTATCTATTTAAAAAATTCCAAGTTTTACCCCTTGAAACTTGACTTGCGCAAACCTGGACTAGTACTTCTGGTACTGGTTCTGGTTTCCTGGTTTTTTGGTACTAGTCAAAACTAGTGTTTGAATTTTCGGAGGATCCGACCAATGAAAAGGTTCACTCAAGATGCTAAAGGATGTGCTAGGGTAGGGTCCACTTCCCTAGATGGTTTTTAGTCAGAAATTCTTCTCCAATAAAAATCCCTAATTTTCTTGTACGACAATAATGATGGTTTTAGATACCCAGTGAAAGGTGCTCTATTAAGTCAAGCTCTGATACCATGTTAAATTTACTGTTGTTATTAGGTTATTTTCAATTTACTGGAGCATTCAATGTATTTCCAAAACAACAACACAAGGAGGATCACTGAAAGAAACATAATCACAAGTTACACAACATTTTGTCTTGGGAAACCCTCATGGGGGAGAAAACCTAACAAAAACTTCCTCAATAATAGATTGCCAATAAAATGCCAATAATAAGACCAAACCACCAAGAATAACTTAGGACTGAGCATGCGCCTCTCTTCTCCTTCTTGCAACTGTAGCTACCTTCAAAATATGCGCACTATAAGGGTGAATGAGTTAGTGAACAAGTGAAGCACCATCCTCACTTATTTATACTAGTTGAGGGGGCGCTAGGGTTATGCCTCTTCACCAAGCAGGGCCGACTTCTTCCAATAGTGGTTAAAACCAGTTTAATAAACCTTAGGGGATGACTTCTCAAATATCACCATATGAATATGGTTTGACCAATCCACAAGAGGGGATTTGGTCTTATACAAGACCCGACATGATCAATCCACAAAAAGGGATTTGATCTATATAATAATAACTCAATTATAATTTAGAATATTCTTCACAGTTACAATATTTTAACAAGGTTTAACGTGGTTCACCCAACTTGGGCTACGTCCACAATGATTGGCTTCTTATATTAGTCATTTATAATATTCTTACTGTTGCACACTGTGCTAAGAAATATGCAATAGTAACATTACTCAAACCTTCCTAGCCGTTCTGATATAGTGCGAGCTTCACTCCTCAGTCATAACTCAGTCCTTCTTCCAACGCTCGACTTAACTTATCCAAAAGCACTAAGAACTTCTCATATGTCGAACCCATTCTTCCCAAAACCCATTACATATTTATACATCAAAATAGGGCTAAGCCTGTTACAATGTGGACAAAATGTTCCAAAATACTAACTACTTTCTACCTTTTGCGTGCCGCTCTGTCTTGCTTCCTCCTATCACGAGATTTGACTCCATAAATTCCACTCCCATCGCTTTCTCTGGTCCATCTTCTAATTGCCTTTTCTTCTTTGAATTATTATGGCGCATATCCAAAAACTTAACCAAAATGCCTATCTAGTGCACCATGATTTTTTCGAAAGTTTCCTTCATTTTTGTGGCCTTCTCCTTTACCTTTATTTCATTTTGCAAAATCTAGTCAACTGTTTCAACAGTGATCCGAGCATGGATCTTCTCAACACTTTCATCAATTGCCTATTTGATCATACCTTGAGTGGATGCTAAAGTCGTCGTTGTAACATCCCCAGTTCTAATCCCCATGAATTATAATGTAATTGTGTAGACGTGAATTGGGCCGGTGAATCGAGGTGTTGGGGCGAAGAGCCTATTGATTTAATGTGGCTGCGGGACAATTTGCATATTGTGAACATTGAAATAATTAATAAAAGTAATAATCGCTGGTTGTGATATGAAAGAGATGAAGAACGATGGGGGGGCTATGATTCAACAAGAGAGAGGGGTACAAGGGGGAATTATTCATGGGTATTAATCCAACCCACATTCCTAAAATTATTATCTTTGCGTGTAACCTCCTATTTTCTGATTGAGTGTATTAGAGACCAATCATTAAATGCATGTAAGAGGGTGAGTGTGAGTGGTCACATCCCATAGTTATTGAAGAGCATGGGATGAAGTACAATAATCCTTGAGAAGAGTGCGAGTCAAGCAAGAAAGGAAGGAGAGGAAATTCATAGGCAGAGGAGGGACAATTTTTACATGGGGATTTTGGGGCAGCAAAGGGGGAGCAAAGGGTTGCGAAGAGGAACAACCATGGTATACTTGAAGGAAACCATTGTTTGGATATGCTTTTATGCTAAGAAACAAGCATGTGTGAGTGTAAATTGGGTTGTGAGCCCATGGTGTGATTTTCTGTGGAGAAAATGACTTAGAGATTTGTGAAGGCTGTTGTGAGAAAATATGAAACAACTAACAGTTCCTAGAGTTCCCAGCTGAATGATCCATGGCCAACTGAATGCACTAGTGGCCCTAATAGACGAAGGGTACAACCCGAGGGACTGAGCAGTGAAGGGGGTATATTCCTTGGGTAGTGCAGGTTGTGGGGAAAAGAGAGAGCTAGAGGTTTGGAACTGCTATGAGATTAGAGCTTGGGTTTGGGGCTGCTTTACATGGAGAGTGGATAGCTAGTGGGCTGGATATCCTTGTGGACTCATAGCCTAAACTCTGGGGTGGCTTTCTTATGAGAGAAAATGATCAACAGTGCCTATGGTTGGGAGGTTCATCCTTAATTTGCAACCAGTTGGTTAATCATTAACAAATATGTGTTTATGTTATGTTCTTATGTTAATTCCACTATGTAAATGGTATTCATGAATGTTGTGTGTTCGTTGTTTTCTTGAACAACTTTATCCATGTTTAATATATGCTACTAGATGCATTTAGAACTGTGGTATCAATCAAATGGTCAATTATTGTGTGTGATCTGTGACTGGTAAGCTATAGGAGTTTAATTAACAGTAAATCTTAAAAATTTAATGCGTTTCCGCACGTAATGTTGCGCAACTAAGCGTTGGGTACATTACAATATGGTATTAGAGTTGTTAAAGAGATATTTTTTGTGTGACGTGGACCAACTTGGCTAGAGGGGTATGTTACAAGGTGGTATCAGAGGCCAATTTTCAACACTGAGCATGGATGGGCCAATTAGTGGAACGAAGAAGTGAAAATTATAGAAAATGCATGAAAATTGTTTGACAAAATACTAGAAAAAGGATGTTTGAAATTCGTTTGTTGAAATTCCAAAAGTAATATTGAGAGAAATTTCATGGGTAATGTGAAGAATTGAGCCCCTTTGGAAATTTCAAACATAAGCAAATCAAAAGGCATTCCTCTGTACAATGACGTCGGAATGACGTGGAGTCCATGTGTTAGTTGACATGGTAGAAGAAAGACATGTGCTTCCACGGTGGCAGGTACATGTTGGATGGGATTATAGTTAGCATGTGATGTGGAGCCATGTGGCAGACCAACTGTTAGTCCTAGGAGATGCAGTAAGATATTGGAAATTTGTCTATGAGTTTGTGAGTCCGTGAGTCCGAAGAAGTGGAAAAATGACTGACTGTTGAGACTTTTTAGATGGACTTGTGAAAGAAAGGTTACAAGATTGTGAGTTTGTGAGTTTGCAAGTCCACGAGTTCGAAGAAGTGGAAAAATGAATAAGGGTTGAGACTTTTCGAATGGAATTATGAAAGAAAGTTACAATATTGTGAGTCCACAAGTCTAATGAAGTGGAAAACTAAATAAGTGTTGAGACTTTTCAGGAGGACTTATGAAAGAAAGGTTACAAGATTGTGAATCTGCAAGTCCGCGAGTACGAAGAAGTGGAAAAATGACTAAGTGTTGAGTCTTTTTGGACGGACTTATGAAAGAAAGGTTACAAGATTGTGAGTTCATGAGTCTGCAAGTCTGCGAATCCGAAGAAGTGGAAAAATGACTAAGTGTTGAGACTTTTCGGACGAAATTATGAAAGAAAGGTTATAAGATTTTGAGTCGGCAAGTCCAGGAGTCTGAAGAAGTGGAAAATTGACTAAGTGTTGAGACATTTTGGATGGAATTATGAAAGAAAATTTACAAGATTGTGAGTCCATGAGTCCAAAGAAGTGGAAAAATGACTAAGTGTTGAGACTTTTCGGACGAACTTATGAAAGAAAATTTACAAGATTGTGAGCCCATGAGTTTGAAGAAGTGGAAAAATGACTAAGTGTTGAGACTTTTTGGACGGACTTATGAAAGAAAGGTTACAATATTGTGAGTTTGTGAGTCTGCAAGTCCATGAGTCTGAAGAAGTGGAAAAATGACTAAGTGTTGATACTTTTTGGACGAAATTATGAAAGACAGGTTACAACATTGTGAGTTTGCAAGACTGCGAGTCCAAAGAAGTGGAAAAATGACTAAGTGTTGAGACTTTTTGGATGGACTTATGAAATAAAGGTTACAATATTTTGATTCCGTGAGTCCCCAAGTCTCTGAGTTCAAAGAAGTGGAAAAATGACTAACTGTTGAGACTTTTTGAACGTACTTATGAATGAAAGGTTACAAGATTATGAGTCCACGAAGAAGTGGAAAAATGGTTAAGTGTTGAGACTTTTTAGACGGACTTATGAAATGAAGGTTACAATTTTATGAGTCCCCGAGTCCGTGAAGGAAAAAGAAACTAAGTGTTGGTGGTGGATTCTTGGATGGTATGAAGAAGAAATATGACTTAGATCCGCGATGGACCCATTAATATATATCAATGGAGGAGAGAGAAAGTGAAATGTGAAGTTGTAAGGGAGTTAATTATCAGGAGGTCATTCACTTTCGATCAGGACCTTCGGATCTGAAGGTGGATCGTTCCCCACTAGGGATTTTGGTGCGAGAGAAGAATTCGAGACTTCGGGTCTTAGGAGATGTTGTAGGTATGTAAAATAACTTCAAATATACCTTTTAAACCACAACTCGATTTCGAGCAAGATTATAGTCATTGTGAAGTTGTTTCGGGGAGGACCGTATCAAGAAAATCAAAATTCAAATTGGTGCAATATTTCCTTCATAAATTGATGAATAAATAACATGTATTCTAATTAATGAAATCTTTTATAATATGCATGTTCTAACAATGATTATTACATGAAATTTTCTTGCAGAATTAGAGGTACATAAAGAAAATTTAGTTCTTATGTGAGGACCGGAGTTATGGAATATGGTCAAGGATCATACAACCATGAAGAAGAGATCATAGGTCTGCATGTCGACATGGGGAGTGTTGAGACAGAGTCAAATGGAAGAAGGGATAGACAAGAGCTTGTCACTATGAGAATTCGATTGAGGTAATAGAGAGCTACAAGAAAAGTAATTAAAAGTGGAATCGAATTCCATAAACCATGTAATTACTTGTTGTGAAGAATTTTCTAGATAGTGTCGAAGTTTGGAGGAACCTTCTCAATGGTAGAGGAAATAGGTCAAGCTTCTGCAGATGGCTGAAGCATCAAATAATTGCAAAGGAAAGTCCAGGTAAGGTGTTGCAACATTGTCAAGGGTCTAAATAAAATCAAAGGGATAATAATATTCAAATGCTCTATAAATTGAATGGCCTGCAAAGAGATGTCAATAGATATTTCACATAGGGTATGAACCCAACAAGTAAAGAATGCCATTTCATGCACAAGAAGCAAGGAGGACTCCATAACCTTTAAGATAGAAATATAGTAAAGGCAACAAAAGCTTGTTGCAAGAGAAGGAGAAAGGATATCATGAGATGAGGTGTGACTTATGGATGGATCAATAATCTTTATGAGAAAGCATGGGAATGTAGGAAGAAGGAATTTTCATATATGGTCTAGCAACTCTTGTGTAAAATTACACAAGAAAGAAAGATGCCTCTATTACCAGAGTGAGCAACAAAAGCAAGGTACAAGTGCAAATGGAAAAATGTGGCATTTCCATTGGAGTAGGGTGGTATTGAATGGCCAAAAAGTTCTTCACAGTGAATCACTTAATGAAGTGAAGAGAGATATTTAATATTGAGCAAAGCAATGGGTTGAAAATAATGTAAGAAAGAAGACATGAAAGAAGTATTTCAGAATGTTGAAATGCCAGTCAATGATAATGGTATTCCAAGGCCGGTTTCGTCAAGAAAAATGGGAAGTGGTTAATTAGATTTTAGTGTTAATATTCAGCTGGAATAGTGCATGTTACAACAATATGAATATTGAGAATTTAGCCAAAAAATGTTGGGACATAATTCTTTGCATAAAGTAGTTGTGAGATGACAACACTAGTGGACCAGTTAGTGGTTGGAAATACAGAATGACCAAGTGAGGCTTGGCTAATAGGTGTAGAATAAGGACCAGTGGTGCACAGTTGAGAAAAATAGGAGTGCATAGGGAAGCAAGGTTCTACAAAAATTAAAAGACAACCATCTACAATAATAAATATAAATAATTGATTAATATGAAATAGATATGCAGTGGAGTGCGTGATAGAATTGATGCAGGATGCATAGAATAAATATAGAATGCATGTGCATAAAATAGGCATGAAAGATCAAATGCTTGGTGCATACTGATGTGCGTTTGTGCATGTAGACATGCTTGAACATGCTGATGGCATGATTATAGACTAAGAGTAGTATGCTGATATATATATATGAAATAATGATTCTATGATATTTGAATAAAACTAATGATGGAATTTGTATCTAGGAAACATGATTATAGCATGAAAATATTGTTGTTTATGGTATCCATCCATATGAATACAAATGAGGATGGAGAAAATGTTGACCAATAAAATTTTTGAAGGGAGCCGATGAGCTTCTACAAATGTAAAAGATCAGGTAGCATCAAGTAAATTGATAACAACCATGCAAGTATGAATTTGGGGTTGTTATAATGTATAAATGTTGAAGGTAATGAAGGTAAGAATTCCCTCATTATAATATCAATATTTGAATTGATAAAAAGGAAGGAGGCCTTGAGTTAGAAAATATAATTTGTTGCTCGAATGCATTTGTTGGAAATTTAATTGAATATTGTGTTATGTTGGTTATGAATTCATAACTGAGTTAAGTCGGGAGACATTACTTTTGTTGTAACAATGAATTCCATTTGAGATGGTCATTTGTGAGTCCATGATGAGTTTGGATATGGAAAGGATATAGTGCTATCCAAGTGCATGATGGTTATTCCCTATGTAACTAAGTTTTGGACTTCAACCTTTTTTCCTACGCTAAATAACACTAAGGGATGATGTTCCTAGTGTTATGTATGGATTGAAGAGGAAGGTATCCAAAGGATTAGACAGGTTGTGGGAAAGGTTTTGGATGGTGTATTGAGGCATGGGCCATACCATCCAAGTCACATGGTGGAATACATGACATGAACATATGGTATTCCACAATCAATGCAATAATTCATTGTGTAGATGTGGCCAATATTATTGGCACATTGGTTTTATTTATTGATAAAGTTTGATTGCATTGTGAAAATCTTGATGTACTGATAATGCATGTACAATGAATGATAGTGTTATTCTAGATAATATGATGAATAATAGAATGTCATTTTAATGTGAATAATGGTTGGAAATGATTGAATTGTTGGGTAGATACAATTCTGATATCATTTCATGAATTGCTAAAAATATGCATGAGTGATAATAATCTTGTTTGGTTGCAATAAAGTTGAGGAAATTGCAGGAAGAATGGTATGGATATGCCAATGATGTATTCCCATAAGAAATATTGAAATATACTACTGCAATAACTAAACATAAAGAGCAGTAATCGTGTGCGTGGGAATTTTTATTTTCTTGTATAACCAGATTTGAGAAATTGATAATTGAAAATTGTTACGATATACTAACAATTTGTTTGGCTGCATGGATTTGAGGAAGTTATAGGAAAAATGGTATTGGATATGGAAAGGATGTAATCTCGTAGGGAAGACTGAAATCTACTTTTGCAAGAGCCAACCAATTATGAGCAAAAAGACTCATGTTTGGGAAATTATGTTTCCTGTGTAAAACATATTTGAAATTTTATAATTATATGATGATGTCTCATGTTAATTGTATGCATGTAATGCATATGGGATGATTTCCACAGGTTATATATTGCTAGTGGAATTCTAGAAACAATTTTTCATTTGTCTACGTGAGAACACATTGAAAAATGATGGATCGCCTGAGGAACTATATAACAATAAAATGGATGCCTAATCCTAGAGGGTGAGTTGCATTGTCGAACAACTAGGTTGTTAGGCCTGAAGAGTGAAATCTAGTGTGAGTTGCACTGTTGAAGAATTGGGTTATAAGACCTTAAGAGTGAACTCTAGTGTGAGTTGCATTGCCTAAGAACCAGGTTGTCAGAACTGAAGAGAGAAATATAGTGTGAGTTGCACTGTCGAAGAACTAGGTTGTCAGGCCTGAAGAGTGCACTCTTGTGTGAGCTACACTGAAGCAACAAGGTTTTTTCTGGTTATTTTTACTGATATTCTTCCTAGTAGTGAGTCCCTTGAGTTCCCAGCTGAGATATTCCTAGCTACTTGTGCCAGAGAGACCTTGATAAAAGAATGGCTCATTCCTTGGGTTAGCCTTGATAAACAAATGGTACATACCTTGGGTTATCCTTGATAAAAGAATGGTGCATTCCTTGGGTTGGGAAGGTCAAGAGGAAGAGAGATGGTGGAAATCAACAAGGTTGTTGTTGGTTACTTTTGATGATATTCTTCCTAGCAGTGAGTCCCTTGAGTTCTCAATTGAGAGATTCCTAGCTACCTATTCCAGAGAGACCTTGATAAACAGATGGTACATCCTTGATAAATGAATGGTGCAGCCCAATGGATTGAGGACAACAAAGGGGGAACATTCCTTGGGTCAACCTTGATAAACGAATGGGACGCCATTCCTTGGGTTGGGCAGGTCAATGGGAAGAGAGCTGGTGGAAATCGGGATAGTTGTAGGAGAATGCCAGTGGCTTATGTGTATGTTTTGGATCAGGGTTCCTTTGTATTTGTGATTTTAGGGGCCAGATGTTCCTATGTATATGTAGTATTGGGGCCAAAGTGCCTATGTAATTTTTTAAGGTTGGAATTCCTGTGTGATTTTGGGATAGAGAGGCTATAAGTTGATTATTGGCCGAGGAGCCAGAATTGTAAAATAAAATTACACCTGTAAGACGTTATGCACTGAGGACAGTGAAAAAATAAGGGGGAGGGGATGTAACATCCCCATTTCTAATCCATAGGAATTATAATGTAATTGTGTAAACTTGAATTAGGATGGTGAGACGAGTTGTTGGGGTGAAGAGCCGTATTGATTTAATGTGGCCGGGGGTCAATTTGCATATCATGAACATTGAAATAATTAATAAAAGTAATAATTGTTGGCTGTGATATGAAAGAGATGAAGAACGATGGGGGATATGATTCCACAAGAGAGAGGAGTCCAAGGGGGAATTATTCATGGGTATTAATCCAACCCACATTCCTGAAATTATTATCTTTACGTGTAACCTCCTATTTGCTGATTGAGTGTATGAGAGAAAAATCATTAAACTCATGTAAGAGAGTGGGTGTGAGTGGTCACATCCTATAGTTATTGGAGAGCATGGGATAAAATACAATCATCCTTGAGAAGAGTGAAGTCAAGCAAGCAAGGAAGGAGAGGAAATTCGTAGGTAGATGAGGGACAATTTTTACATGGGGATTTTGGGGGAGAAAAGGGGGAGCAGAGGGCTAGGAAGAGGACCAACCATGGCATACTTGAAGGAAGCCATTGTCTGGATATGTTTTTATGTTGAGAAATAATCCCATGTTCCTGTAAATTGGGCTGTGAGCCTGTGGTGATATTTTCTGTGGAAAAAATTATTTAGATCCTTGTGAAGGCTACTGTGAAAAGATATAAAACAATTAAGAGTTCCTAGAGTATCCAACTGAGTGATTCTTGGCCAAAAGAATGCACTAGTGGCCCTGATAAATGAATGGTATAGCCAGAGGGACTATGAGCAGTGAAGGGGGTATATTCCTTGGGTAGTGCAGGTTGTGGGGAAAAGAGAGAGATGAAGGTTTGGAATTGTAGTGAGACTAGAACCTAGTTTTGGGGATGCTCTGTGTGGAGAGTGGATAACTAGTGGGGGAGATCTCCTTTTGGACTCATATCCTCAACTTGGGGGTGGATTGCTGATGAGAGAAAATGATCAATAGTTCCTATAGTTGGGAGGTTCATGCTTTGTTTGCATCCAGTTTGTTAATCATTAACATATATGTTTTTTTGTTTCGTTCTTATGTTAATTCTGTCGTGTAAATGGTATTCATGAATGTTGTGTGTTTGTTGTTTTCTTGAACAATTGTATTCATGTTTAATATATGCTACTAGATGCATTTAGAACTATGGTATCAGTCAAATGATCAATTATTATGTGTGATTTGGGACTGGTAATCTATAGGAATTTAATTAGCAGTAAATCTTAATAATTTAATGAGTTTCCGCATGTAATGTTGCTCAATTGAGCGTTGGGTACATTACATTATGGTATCAGAGTTGTTAAAGAGAGTTTTTTTGTGTGATGTGGCCTATCTTGGGTGGCAGAGTACGTTACAACTGTCACTCTATAGGCTTCGTCCTGTAGTACTTCTATTTGTTGTGTACGATCTTGCTGCTCCACCCTTAGATGATTCATTTATGAATACAACTTTATGTTCTCATTCATTACCATTACCACCTCTGCTGGTGGTAAAGTGCTCATTACTGCTTTGAATCTCTGTGCCTTTTCCTGCACAGCCTGGATATTTTGGCTGATCCCTTGTTGCTCCTTGTATTCACTGAGTTGTTTCCAGAAACCCATGGTTTCTGTGTAAATTTGTGCACATTCTCCTTCTAGAGTCTTTATGTTATCCACCACTCTTATCATTGTCTGCTCCCTTTTCTCCCTTACTTTAGGTGGAGTGTTGGGTGTCATACATGCTTCTAGGTTGACTATTCATGTGTGGAAGCCCCAAATGGATTCACTTATCTTTGTTACTTGGTCCTCAACTGGAGCCTCCTTCTCTATATGCGCCTATGGGAGTTCTTGTTATACCTTCTCGAATTCCTAATGCACTCTTTCAACCTTCCATGCGGCCTCATCGTGCTCCTATTTAACTTTTTTTACTCTACCTCCAATGCGACATTTTTGGTGGTAACCTTCACCAACTCGCTGGATGTCTTCTCTGCACGTGAGTTCATCTCTTGTGTCATGCTCATCTATAATTCTTGCAATACTTCTATTGGTATTTGTGATAACACTAAGTCAATATGACCTAGTTCCCTTGCATGTTCCTACATCTCTGTCGTGGGTAAATCTACCACCTCTATTACTAATTTGTTCAATATTCATTTTCTTGCAACTTCTAATGACTGATAGATCGATGGCCCCTCCTCCCTATTATTTTCACTATTTGTTGTCGGTTCCTCCTCTGTATGTATCCCTGACGTGAGGTTTTCTTCTTCTAGTAGTTGGAACAACTCAACCATCTACTCCTGCATGTGTCTGTTCATCTCTTCATGTTGTTGTGCTACATGCTTAAACATGTCATATGTTACTTATTTCACTTGATCACCTATCTTCTCCAAATATTCCTCTATTAAATCTTGGATAACCACTTCTTTGATGGATTTTTGCTTTGTCCATTGTGGCATGGATCTCCCTATCTTCAACTCTTTGCGCTTCCTGTCTATGCACGATGTTGTCTACTGGGTTGTCTACTCTATGTCCTTTCCTCTTTCCTATGCTTCTCCTTATTTTTCATCCTTATTGACCTCGTGTATTTGTGGGTTTTGTTTCTCTGATGGTCCTATTTCTGCAAGTGGAATATTCCACTCATCGTCCCAATCGACCATAATATGGCCCATATCCTCTTTAGTCAAATTGTATTGTGTTGGAAACCATTGTTGATATAGGTCCTTCTTTGCTTGTACATACATGTTGTGACGCCATGCTTTAAAGTGCACCACTGCCTTATATGCATTGACCACTTTTGGTGGTATGTGTGGCATCTTCTCAATGTTGTCCCTAATAGTTTCCTTATAAATATAGAATGCAACATTGTTTTCCATCTGTCATGCCTTGTGTGTAGTATACCATAGGTTCTAATATCGCGTGACTAGACAAGGCCTCTCCCTGAATCCCAAAAATTGTGTGTCATCTGGCTCTGTCCAAGGAGATAACACTATTAGAATTAGTAACCATGCATAATGGAAATCGGTCCCTTTATCCTTCACTTCCTCACAATCAATCAAAAAATGATTTAACAAAAACACCACCTAGTGCATCTGGATGCCTTCGATGCATCATTCCGTTGCCACTATGACCGCTGCTGAGACTTGATCTTTTCTGCACTTTCTTAACAACTTGCAGCCTAAGGATTGCATCAAAAACCTTATTTTTGGGTTGCATATGCTTGCAACATCCAATCTATGATGTCCATAGAATGTATGTAATTTCTCCTTCATTCTCTCAGAGAGAGTCTTTTCATTATTCTTGTCAAAAAACAACAATGAAGGGTCCTCCCCTTATGAAGAATGACCGATAATACATATTATCATGTCTATATCAATGTACATGGGCCTATTGAGCTACAAGTATCTCCCCGTGCACACAAATTAGTAGAATGTTCACACATGCATTGATATCTTGGCTCCTTCCAAAGTGAGGTATGTCAAAGAGCTTCAAAATTCCTACCTTTTGTAACCCCCTAGGCCACACTTGTCATTCTATGAATATCATATGAGTCTCATAACTAATGTAATTTTTCAGAAACTTGCTTGGCACTAACTATGGAAACTTGTTCATCCCCGAGGTGTAGGACAGTCGGTGACAGAGTGCACTATTAAGGCACTTTGTGATGTTAAAGTCACCGGTTCGAAACCTGCGAGGACAAAAAATCCAGCCATGTTAAGGGTTGGTGTGTCTTAGGACGGGTGAGATCCCTAGGTGATTTTGATGGCTCATATGCCCCTAAGTCACGGTTTCTTAGCCATAGGCTAGTCCCGCAGGTCATGGATAAACTAGCAAAAAAAAAAAAAACTATTGAAAGTTCTTCTAGTCTGTGATGTCATGGTCGACATACTTTAAAGTTAATATCAAACCTAACATGTACCCTTCCACAATGAATCCCTTTGGAATCAATGGCTCCATGAACAGGTACTTTTCTTACTTCTGTAAATTGACCTATTTTGTGGATGGATTTCTCGGTGGTATGTAGTCGTTGGGGAATCTTGATTCTGAGGATAATGCCTCCTATGTCTCTTCTACTACAGGTATCATGGCGGGTTGGCCACATTTTTTATTTGGTATTGACACTAAATTTGATGCTTCCTTAGGTGGTGCCATCTTCCTTCTGTGACTGGTCTCTACATCCAACTAGCTTTGTAACTCGGCTCTGAAACTTCGGCTTTGTAACTTCAGCTCTCTATGTTAATTCTAACGGACAATAACCTTCCCTCATCGACCGTATTCTTTATTTTATACTTCGTCACCAACTGTGAGCTTCCCTTTTCTCCTAAAATTTCTGTCTAATCCACCAGTGGTTTGCATTCATTACCTTCCTTAATGATCCATCAACTCTGTATCTTTGGTGAATTATCCGTTCAATTTTAAAACCTGTCAAAATATTTCGGCCAATCTGTATTTATTGTTACGCAATTCCATTACTTTTCCGTCATGGTATCTCTTTATTGCATGTCTCATCATGGATTGTCTTAAATTATCTTAACTATTATATGCACGATCTCCTCTTGCTACATGATTACTTCTCCCCGCGTGATCTTTTCTCTCTATGTGATATTTTTTCTCTACATGATCTCTTCTGTCTTCACAATATTTCTTCCTTCGCCTGTGCGCTCCTCTTCTTGCTTATTTATCTTCTGTGACATTTTCCTGGTTTTCCTTAACTCCTTGGGCTCTTCAACTTTCTACTTCTTCCCTGAACTAGTTTCTCGCTTTTTCCTATTTTACTTGCTTTTCTTTCTTTTTTTTCCTTTTCTTGCTATAGTACACTATGGTACAAATTAGTTTGCACAACTTTCCTAGTGCGTGAAAGGATGACCATCCTTGTACAATTTTAGACAACTCCCATTCCCTAGTCCTTCCATGACTTGTCCATCCAACTATTCTAGCTGAACAACACCTGCTTCAGTCACATATCTGATCACGTATGACCCTAGCCAGCGCATTCTAAACTTCCCAGGGTGTTGTAATAATTTACTGTCATAGAGCAGTACTAGATCTCCTATCTGGAACTTCTTCTGCTTGATGTGTTTATCATGCCATGATTTTTCACGTTCCTTTTGTACTTGCTGATGGAATCCTACAACAAATTAGTCTTCCTCTATTATTAGTAATTGTGATAGTCTTTCTTCTATTGCGTCGGAATCTATAAGGTCTTCCATCACAACAATGCACAGACTCAATATAATAAATTCCATGGACATGACTGCTTCCTGACTATATGCTAATCTAAAGGCTGTCTAACCTGTCAACTTTTTTCATATAGTTCTATCATCCCATAACACTATAGGGATCCTTAAATCCCAGTCATCATGACCTACATTGCAAACCTTTGTCAATGCATTCTCCAATATCTTATTAAAGGCCTCCACAGTTCCATTAACTTGAGTGTGATATGGCGTGCTCTTCTGATGCTAAATCTGGAACTCTTCTGTCAATGCTGCATTTGGCTTGTTCAAAAATTGAGTCCCTTGATCGCTCATAAGTACTTTAGGACACCCAAAACTTGTAACTATGTTCTCAAATAAGAACCTCACAATTGTCTCCACGTTGCAGTCTGTAATTAGTTCTTCATCTGCCCACCTTGTTAAGTTGTATGTCATGGTAATTATGTACTTGCCTCATGTTCTCCTCGTTGGTGGATTAATTGATCTGATAAAATCCACTTATGATTTATCAAATGTGTGCAAGGTGACTTGTGGATTCAACGAAATCTCATCCCTTTGCGATGACCTCCCTACTTGCTGGAAAATGTCGCAGCTCTGAAAATATTCCTTCGCATCCTTATGGAGGGTGGACCACCATAGTCCTGCATGTAATATCTTTTGTGTTGTTTCCTTTCATGTATAATGACCTCCTTCAATTCCATTATGTGACTTTGTTAGGATTATTTGTCTTTCATGTTCTAGCACACATCGTCATAATATCCCACCTACACCTAACTTGTATAATTTTCCTGTGATAAAATGATAATCCATTGCTTTAACCACTAATTAATTCTTTTGTGCTACTGTCATGTCGGTTGGATCCACTCCTGTACTAAAGCATTGAAAAATTTATGAAAAATGATCATTTACCATTTTAACTAAGAATAAATGTGCATCTGGTAAACTCTCATCTAGGTTCCTTGCATCTTCTCCTTTCATTATTCATGACAAATGGTTTTGTCTTGCATTCAGTTTCCCTGGATTTACTATCACTTCAAAATCATACCCCTGGAACAATAATAACCATCTATAGATTCTAGCCTCCAAAACTAGCTTGTTCACTAGGTATCTCAGTGCAAAGTGGTCTATATACATCTTGAAATGGGACCCCAACAAGTATTTTCTAAAATTTTTCAAGGAATAAACCATTACCAAGCCTTCCCTTTCTGTTGTCATGTAATTCTTCTCAGCAGTCGACAAATTCCTACTAGCAAATAAAATTGGATGGTCTAACTCTCCCTCTCTTGGACGAGATAACATTGCAATGAGCTCTATCGACGATGCATCCACATGAACGTGAAACACTTTCTGCTAATACGGGAACACCATAATGTGTGCAATTACTAACTTATGATTCAATATGTCTAGACCCTGTTGACAGTCTTCATTCCACTAAAACTTATCTTCTTTCTTCAATAACTTTTCCATTGGAGCTGTAGTCTGTGCAGAGCCTTTAATAAATTTCCTATAATAACATGTATGACCCAAATATGTTCTCAACTATCTCACCAATTCAGGGAGTAGAAAATTAATAATTACTACTATCTTGGTAGGGTCAACCAACAAACCTTGCTTGCATACAACATGACCTATAAATATCCCAAACGGTGCGCATAAAATACATTTCTTCAAATTTAATGAGATCTGATATTGTCTACATCTATCAAACATCAACCATAGAGTTTCTATATGGTCTTTCAATAGGCTAAACACAATCCAATTCAGGGATAATTTTAAGGATGGAAATTTATTTTGAAATGTAGAAACCTTGGAGAATCTTACTGGTACTTTATATGTCAACTATAAATGTTTGGAAATATTTTTGTTAAAATATTCAAATTTCTAAGGATTTTATGTAGTTTTTATAAACTTTTGGTGATTTTTAAGGTAAAATAATTTTTCCTATAGAATTTAGGTGAATAATTTTTAGAATGGAGAATCATTTTTTGGGAAAAAGCATGGAAAATTATCCCATGGGAGAAATTTAACCCCTAAAATTTTCCCTTGTCCAATTTTCTAAGTACACTTCAAGAAACTTATGAATAAACTCCTTAAAGGCTGCAACAACTAGTCTAGAAAACACAACAGGTGCATTCTTTAACCCAAATGACATCATAGTGTACTGGTAGCTTCCCTATTATGTCACAAATGTTATCTTATCTATGTCTTCTGACACAATCTTTATATGATGATATCCTGAAAATCCATCGATGAAGGATTAGGCCTCCTGCCCTCCTACGTTTCCTAACACTTCATCTATAAAGGGAGTCGGAAAAGGGTCATGTAAATATGAATCGTTCAACTTCCTTAGGTTGACATAAATTATAATACCCCTTGTTTTCTTATCCTGAACCACCATTGGACTTATCCATTCGGAATCTGTGACAGGATCAATGATACCATCTTCTATCATTCTATCAAGCTCTACTTTCACTTTTTCCTTATACTCTCGATTCAATCTATAAGGTCTTTGTCTTACTGTCTTAGCATCTGGTTTTAATGATATATTCATCTCGCCCAATTCTCTAGCTATCCTCTTCATCTCTGAAAAGGTTTCATAAAGAGATCTTGATATTCACGCAGTAGGTTTGTAGTTTTTTCAACAGTCTCATCGTTCCAACAATCACCAATATTCACTTTGTGCATAGTTAATGGCTTTGTGTATGCATCAGATTTGATTTCTAGACCTACTACGTCATGCTCTCCTTCAATATCTGGTTCTTGAACATTTCTTGGATCTTCTTCCTCTTGATATTCCTCAATAAGATGTTGGATCATGTTGTCATTGATGCCAATGGTTTGATTACTTGGGAGATTGTTGGATCATATGTCATTGATGTAAATGGTTTGGTTTGATTGATGTCATTGGTTGATGTCAAGTAATTGATTGATATGATTCCCTTGAT